>JAQZBX010073490.1:0-14902 GCA_029593785.1 Cabassous unicinctus | reverse complement strand
TAATTGTATTTTGTTATTATATGGGCTTCATGTTCAAGGAAAGTTTAGATCACAGAAGGTTTACAATGGGGGCTGCAGAGGATCATTGGTGGGGGGTGTCTGGGATGGGGGATTCTTGGGAGTAAGTTCATCTGAATATACATGAAAGATATATAAAATTGTTCAAATGATCAAGGGATGGGGCATGGTCACGGTGGGTAGACAATCACTCAATAAATGAGGGAATCTGAATTCCCAGCCTGGAGAGCTCTGCCACATTCTCCAAGGGAGCAGCAACAGTCCCCTGAGTGCAGGGGCAGTGTCTGGCAAAAGCGGATGGCCCACTAATGGGTTCTTGTTATTGATGACTAGCCTTATGAGTCTTTGCTCTTGTAATGGAAACTTAGCCTACTGTTATGGGGTGCCTAAGGGTTGCCAGCTGAGAGCCTCCTTGTTGCTCAAATGTGGCCCCTCTTTAAGCCAAACTCAGCATATGAATGCATTACCTTCCCCCCAACGTGGGACATGACTCCCGGGGATGATTCTCCCTGGCAACGAGAGATTAATACCAAGTGCCAACTGGCAATACGACTGGAAAAAGACCTCAAACAAAAGGGGGGAAAGGTAAAGACAAATGAGTTCACGTGGCTAAGAGACTTCAAAGAGAGTTGGGAGGTCATCCCAGAGGTAATGCTTATGCACACCTCAGTAGGATCTCATAGAACACCAAAGTGGATATCACCCCACACAGAGGGGCTCCTGAGGGCTCTTGAGACACCCAGGTCCTATATAAGTGGGGATAGCCCCAGAGATTGATGCCTTATTAGTGGGCTCTTCTTTGGAATCTGTGCTCCTGAGAGTGACAGAGTTGGATTCAAATAAGTCCTCCCTGCACGTGGTCCATCAGTCCCTTCTATTCAAACCTATATGTGATGCTGGAGTTTTTAGGTGTACTTCCAGAGGCTGGAGCCTCTGGTCTACCTATGTGCCAGCTGTGCCTGGAGTCTCGATGGAGCTGCAACTCCTACCCTACAGCTCATGGACTCATCCAAGTCACCTGGCGAGGAGACGACAATGGGCAACGGCCATCCCAGGGAATGGAGAGGACCTGCAGCTGCAGACAGGATAATCCCATCCACCATATCCATGGGATATAAGCCCACTCTCACTTGGAGTTGGAGTGGACATCACCATCCCAGTCCCCTCAGGATTGGGGGAAGAGCTATGGACTAGAGTGGACTTAATCGTATTCTGTTGTAGACATATTGTGATTCAAGCAATGGAAGAAATTATAAAAGTGAGGTGGAACTGGTGGCCACTGGACGTTTTCGGGGCAGGGAGGGGAAGGGCAGTTGAAATACAGGGGCTTTTTCGGGACTTGGGGGTTGCCCTGAGTGGCATTGCGGCGACGGATATAGGCCATTTTACATCAGCATATACCATGCAGAACTGTGTGGGAGTGAGTGTGTTCTACGATGTGAACTGTGGTCTATGCTTGGTGGCAAGGTCCCAGGATGTTTATATCCATTGCGGGTGATGTGCCACACTGATGAAGGATGTTGGTGTGGGATGTTGTGGGAGGTGTGGGAGGTGGGGAACATGGGAATCCCTGTAATTTCTGAGTAATATTTAAGTAATCTAAGCACCTTTAAAAAAAAATATATATATTAAAAAAATAACATTTATGTAAGCAAATGCACATATATGCATATGTATTTATATATCATTTTACAAATATTGGTATGTATTGTGAAAAATTTGATTTTTACTCACAATAAAAAAAAATATATATGCATTATCATACCATTAAACTGATAATTAATTAATTATGATAATTAATTATTAATATAACATAAAAAAAAGAGAATGTAATTTAATTTCCACATATTTGTGAATTTTCCCTTTCTCTCTGTTATGGATTCCTGGTTTCATTTCATTGTGGTCTGTGGTCAGGGAAGATACAATGCATGATTACAATATTTTTTAATTTTTTGAGACTTGTTTTGTGACTTAACATATGATCTATCCTGGAGAATGATCCATGTGCACTAGAGAAAATATGTATTCTGCTGCTGTTGGGTGAAGTATTCTATATATACCTGTTAGATCTAGTTTGCTTATAATATAATTCAAGCCGTGTGTTCCCATGTTGACCTCCTGTCTAGATGTTCTTTCCATTATTGAAAGTTGTGTATTAAAATCTCCTACTACCAATGTGGAACCATCTATTTCTCCCTTCAAATCTGTTAATACTTGCTTCATATATTTTGAGACTCTGATGTTAGGTGCATATATATTTATGATTGTTATGTTTTCTTGTTGAACTCTTTATCAGTATTTAATAACCTTCTTTGTCACTTGTAACCATTTTTTATTTAAAGTCTTTTTATTAATATGCTATCCTTGCTCTCTTTTTTTACTACTTGCATGATATATATTATTTCCATCCTTTCACTTTCAACCTGCTTATGTCTTTGAATTTAGGGTTACTCTCTTATAAATGGTATATAGTTGGCTTGTGCTTTGTATCTTCTCTGTCAATCTCTGCTGATAATACAGAACTGTCTTCTGCCATTTTGTTATTTAGTCATTGCAAGTCTTATACCTTTTTTTCACATTCAATTCTTTAGTTATATTTATTTGACTTTTTTGTATTGTACCATATTAAGTTCCTTCTCATTTCTTTCTGGATATTTTTTTTACTATATTTACTTTATGGTGACCATGGAGTTAAAATTTAGTATACTAAATATATAACAATCATTATTGCTTTGCTACCATGTTAACTTCAATAGCATTCACAATATAGTATTCCTATACCTTTTTTTACATGTTACAAGTATACTTTGTATACTGTATGTCCAAAACCATAGATTTATCATTACTGTTTATGCATTTGCATTTTCACACCTGTAAGAAGAAGTGGAGTTATATATCAAAAATACAAAACAATAATACTTTAACTTTACCAGAGGTCTTTATTTCTTTATGTTGCTTTGCTTCACTGTCTAATGTCTTTTCATTTCAGTCTGAAGAACTCTCTTTAGCACTGCTTGTAGGGCAGGTCCAGTGATAAAGGATTCCTTCAGCTTTTGTTTATCTTGGAATGTCTCAACTGATATAAAATTCTTGGTTGGCAATTGTTTTATCTCAGCATGTTAAGTATTTCAACCCATGGTCTCCTTGTCAACATGGTTTCTGATGAGAAATCAAAGCTTAATCTAATTGGGACTCCCTTGTTCATAATGAATTGACTTTCTCTTGCAAACTCCAGAACTCTCTCCTTGTCCTTTCCATTTGACAGTTTGATCACTATATTATTTTCAAGATTATCCTGTTTGGTATTTGGTGGGCTTCTTGGGTGTGCTTATTCATGTCTTTTGCCAAGTTTGGGAATTTTTCTGTCATTATTTCTTTGAATATTCTTTCTGCTCCTTTATCTTCTTCTCTCTCTAGGACTCTCATAACGCATATATTAGTATGCTTGATGGTGTCCCACAGGTCTCTTGGGTTATTTTTGCTTTTTCTAATTCTTTTTTCTTTCTGGTTCTCTGCATGACAATTGTCTTGTCTCAGGGCCACTGATTCTCCATCTCCAATGTGCTGTTGAAAGTTTCCTGGGTATTTTTCTTTCTTTTTTTATTTTTATTTTATTGTGGTCCTCAACTGCAGTGATTTAGTTTGTTCCCTTTTTAAAATTTATCTTTATTGAGATTCTCATATAGTTCATTCATTGTTTTCCTAATATCCTTTAGTTCTTTCTGTGTATTTTCCTTCATTTCTTTGACCATACTGAAAATCATTTTTTAAAGTCTTTTTCTGGTATGAACATAGTCTGATCTTCTTTGATGATGTTTTCTAGATTTTTATCCTTTTCCTTTGGATGGTCCATCATTTCCTGTTTCTTTGTTTGTCAAGTAATATCTTTTTATGCACTCTGAATTTTAATATCTTAAAATGTTAACTCTGGGATTTAGTCCCTGAGCTATCTCTTTCTTGAGATTGTATCCAGCTAGTGCTATAACAGAGATTTTTCTTGAGCACAAGGAGCTAACAAAATGAAACAAACCAATGCATAAAGCAGCTTTCACAATCTTCACAAATTTACTTTGCATTGACTGGTGTTCTCCTTCAGAGTTCAGTCATCCTATCAAGAAGGTCAACCCAAGCTGAATGCAAAGTTCAGGGTCCTGCTTGTCTGTCCTTGCCCTGTGTCTTGTCCTGAGCTTGTGCTTGCTGGTGGCCTTAAGAATTCTCCTATTTACAGGGATTTGAATGCCTTGTCTACTACCCAAGAAACAGGACTTCTCCCTCTCCCAGGAGACCCACCATCAGAATTAAAGCAGCTAAGCTTATGCCCCAGGCTGACTCAATTGTTTCTTACACTGCTTTTGCTGTCTCAAGCTGCTTTTGCCTGGAACACAAATTCTGGGAGGAGGTACAAGCTGGAGAGGAGTTTCCCAAGTCAGTCTTTCCCAGCCAGAACAATGCCAGGGACTGAAAAAGACTCCTTGAAGCTATATTTTCTTGATTTGGCATTTGCCCAGTAAATGCAACCCTTTAACTGTTTTCTGTAGTTTTGAGGAAGCATACTTTCTTTATGTCTCCTCTGCTACTTTTGCCAAGGGCAGGTTGGAATGGTGGCTACCCTCAGAGCTGGGCCTCCTGTGATCTGAAGTAGTGCATTAAAAGCACTGACTGGACCACACATGTCCAGATCTTGGGGAACTAAATTTTTATCTCCCACACTGGAACCAGCTAGCAGTGGCAGGACTGGAGTTAAGAACCCACTGCTGCTTGTTGTGAGGTTGGGAGGTAGGTGACTGTAGCTGCACAGAGAGTGCCATTCACTGGTATTTAGTGCAATTGATCAAAGCTCTTCCAATTGCCCTTCCCTGGATGCTGCACGGTGTTCTACTAGATTCTGGAATTTCAAAATAGTTGATTCAGACAGCTTCTGCCTGATTAATTCAGGTGGAAGGACTGGTTCCTGGAGCTTCCTAGTCTGTCATCTTCCCACAGTACATCAGGGTCTTTGGTCTTAAAACAGTATTATTTGGGCAAATGTTCAACCTTTTACAGTTCTTACACTTCCCCCTTTCCCCAATACGGCCTTTAGGTGTATTTGAGTAGATAAGACGCTGTCTAGAGAAGGAAGTCTTGGTTGTGTTTGCTGTGGTTCCCAGTGGTCTTCTAAGTCCCTTTCACTCTATTACTGAGAAACATCATCTCAGTTATCTTTGACTTCAGCCTCTTTCTCATGAAACTGTTGCTGGTGAGCTTGGTCCTACCTGGTCTTTGGGCATGTGCCACCATTAGTTATAGCTGATCAACATCTCTGTTCTTGCCTGTGCCTTAAGGTCTTGGTCCTCAGATACATTTATATCTTGATTCCAGGGCTCTTGTAGGACACCAGTCTTCCTTGTTGGGTGGGAGAGTTGAAAACATCTGGATTTCCTTTATATCTTTTATGACCTGGGGGAGATTTTTTTTTTTTTTCATGAACCTCATCTTGCCAGTGCTGCTCTGCTGCTATTGTGCCACATTGGATGTGGTCCCAGGCTGAATGCAAAGCTTCTATGAGAAGTTTGCAACCCCCACTCCAGACATTTCTTGGAAAGGTGGGGCACTAGCCTTGATGCTCTATTATTCTTTGATATATATGTGGGTGTTGTTGTAGTACATTCCCCACATGCCATAGAGGTCTGGAGTCTGACATCCTTGCTTCATCTATTTCTTTCACTACCCCTTGCTTTCTTCCAGAAGTAGTTTTCTTTTTCTTTCAAATCCTTTTCCAGTCTGGCTGAGTGTTTCTCTACATTATATGATTTTTCAGGACATTATGATGAGAAACATTTTAAATGATATCCTGGACTCCTGCCATGTGTCCAGGAATGATGGCAGCTCTGCCCATCTCTGCCTTCTCCTCCAAGCTCAGCTGTGGGCAATCAGGCACATATCAGGGCATAATGGCAGTTTTGGCTCTTCTCTCTTGGCTTTTCACTGTCTCTCAAGCTTATTTTTCCCTAAGTCTGGGGCTCTTATCCCTCTATTTATAAAGGACTCCAGTAAGAGGATTAAGACATACTGGGCTGTGCCCAACTGGAGCAGTCTAATCAAATAGCCCTTAACTGATTTAATCTAATCAAAGGTTCATAGTAGGTTCAATTTAAGAACATAATTTTCTGGGGTCCACATAAAAGACTGAAACCAGTCTTTTCACTATACCATGTTATGCCATATTTGAAAAAAAAAAATCTCATGTTAAACTGTATCATGTTAAAAGATTTAAAATGAATATGGAAATACATTATTTTCATATTTTCAAGATTATTTCTATCACACATACATACACACAGAAAAAAAAGACTGGAAGGATATAAACTAAAATTTTAACAGTGGTAATTATGGAATATTGGTATTATAGCACAGGTGACTTTAATTTTAATTTTTGATGCTTTCACAATTTTATACTATATAGTTGCATGACTTATGTTCAATTAAAGAACAAATCCATTAATATACATAAATAGATTATTTGCCAGGATAGACTTGCATTAAATAAATGAGGTTGCTAAAAGGACTTTTTCACTTTTTAATTCATTCAAAATTTATTGATTTATTAAATAACTCAGCACCATCACCAGCCAAGAGTATCTAATTTAAATTTATAGAACATTTCACTCACCAGAAATCACATTGCTAGCATAAACTATCAGAGCAAACTGGTACTGTGTGGTCCTAGGAGTTAGACATGCAAAACACTCTCATCAAGCAGAACATTCCAATGGATCATCTGAAAACAGCAGAATATGCATTCTTTTCAAGTGTCCATGGAACATATATTAAAATAGACCACATCCTGGGCCACCATAAAACAAATCTCAACACATTAAAAGAACTAGAATCAAACAGGGTGTGTTTTCCAACCAAACAGAGTCAATCTAAAAATCAAAACAGAAAGATAATGGGAAAATGTCCAAATGCTTGAAAATTAAACCACACACCTCTAAATTACTCATGGATGAAGGAGAGGCCCCAAGGAAAATAAAATACATTTAATTGAATGAAAATGAGAAGACAACATATAAAAAATAGTGATAAAGAGCTAAAATAATGCTAAGAGAAAAATTTATAACATTAAATGCATACATTAGCAAAGGGGAAAAGTTTCGCATCAATAAGGTAAGTTCCCATATCAACAACTTAGAAAAAGAAGAGCAGAATAAACACAAAACAAACAGAAGGAAGGAAATAATAATGATAAGACTGGAAATCAGATCAATTTAAAAAATAAGGAGGGGGAGGGTGGAATAGAATAGATGGAACAGGGGGAATTTTGGGGGAGATGGAAGTGTTCTACATGATCTTGCTATGATGGATACAGGGCATGTTGAATTGCATCAAAGTTTACAAAAGTGTATGGTCCAAAATGTAAACCATAATGTAAACCATTTACCATGGTTGGTAGCAATGTTTTTTTATTTGTACATCAGTTGTAACAAACATGCCATCCACATATACAATGTTATTAATAGGGGTAGGGGGAAGAGGGGGAGCATGTTGGATATATGGGAGTCCCCTCTATTCAGTATGTTACTTTTCTGTAACCTAACACTTCTTTGAGGACAAAATGAAAAAAAAAAAAGTAAGACACTGGGGGAATAAACAGAAGACAATGTCACTGTATATAGGACAACAGATCTTATAGTGATGAAAGGGAAACGTTAAAATTTTTAAAAAATATTTTTTCATTATTTTTATTATCCCAAATTTTTATTTTTCAATTAAAATTTTTTTTGTATTTTATATCTTATTTTTAAAACTATCATTATTGTTCATTTTTAAATTAATCATATTTGGCTATTTTATTGTCTTCATTTTTGAAGAAGTTTTGGATCAGAAGGGTTACAATGGTGGCAGTGGAGGGTCATTGGTGTGGGGTGTCAGTGATGGGGGATACATGGGAGGCAGTTCACCTGGGCGTTCATATAAGGCATATAAATGTGTTCAAATGTTTGTGAGGCATTGTCATGGTGGGTGGAGATTCACATAATAACAGAAGGAATATCAAATTCCCATCCTGTGGAGCTCTGCCACATTCTCTAATAGATCAGCAAGAATCCCCTGAGTACAGGGGCAATGACTATTGAAAGAGAATGGTTCACTTACGGTCCCTTGATATTTATGACTGTGCGTTTGAACCTTTACTCTTGAAATGGAAACTTAGCCTAGTATTATAGGGTGCCTAAGAGTTGCCTCCTGGGAGCCTCCTTGTTGCTCAAATGTGGCCTCTCTCTAAGCTGAACTCAGCATATAAATACATTACCTTCCCCCTAGCATGAGACATGACTCCTGCGAATGAGCCTCTCTGGCACTGAAGGATTACTACTAAGTAACAACTAGCAATGCAACTGGAAAAAGACCTTGACCAAAAGGGGGAAAAGGTAAAGACAAATGAGTTTATATGGCTAAGAGTCTTCAAAGTGAGTTGGAGGTCA
Source organism: Cabassous unicinctus (assembly GCA_029593785.1). Taxonomy (NCBI): domain Eukaryota; kingdom Metazoa; phylum Chordata; class Mammalia; order Cingulata; family Chlamyphoridae; genus Cabassous; species Cabassous unicinctus. The sequence goes on along the minus strand of JAQZBX010073490.1, from coordinate 6,422 downwards.
TTCCAGAGGTTACGCTTATGGACATCTCAGCGGGATCTCTTTGCCTGTCAAAGTAGATACTACCTCAAATATTGGGGTTCCTGAGGGCTCTGGAGACATCCAGACACCATAGTCTGGGCAGATAGCTCAGGAGTTTGGTGTTTTGCCAGTGGGCCCTACATTGGAATTTATGCTCCCCAGGGTGACAGAGTTGGACTCAGTTGTGGTTTCCCTACACATGGCTCTTCTGTCCTTCTATTTGAACCTATTATTAGTACTAGAGTTGGTAGGTGTACGTCCAAGAGACTTAAATCTTTGCCAGCTGGACCCTGACTCTCATCGGAGTTGCAACACCTACTCTCCAGTTCATTGGGCTTACCCAGGACAATTAACATGGGGGTGATGATGGATTTTGAAGGAAGGTAAAGAAAATTCAATGTATGAATAATTGAAATCTCTAAAGAAGAAAATAGATACAGTGTAATAGAAAAAAAAACACTGAACAACATTTAAGTTTTTCTTGAAATAAACGATGGCTTTAACCAATCTGGGTCTTTAATCTAGAACAGTTAACAGTGGACCTATTCTACTAAAACTGTCAGAATTTATCAAAAAGAAAAACAATGCTTTCTTTATTAGGCTAAAATACTAAGTCACTAATAAATAAAGCAACCCTACCAATTTTGTTGTGAGCTGGAACATTTGAGAATGACAGAGGACACTATTAACAATTAGATTGGGACTACTGCTATAAACAGGGATTGTCCCTGGTAAATTGGTCATGTGGTCACTCTGCATGAGAAACAAAATCATTGGCACCAGAGTTTATTACAGCCATATTTTGTGCCAGAATCCAATGGGGAAACAAATTTAAGATACTAAGTCTAAGCAATATCTTAGAAAGAAAATCTAAGCAATGGATATAATATCAAGCCTAACTGAAGATCAAGTTTATAGACCAAAGACAAACTGTTGAATACTGTTGCCATGTGTCCTTCTTGAGAAATTACTAGAGAATAAGCTTCAGACAAACAAAATGACAGGAAAAAATTCTGAATAAGGAATGATGATGAGTACTAAATATATATTTACTTGTAGATTTGAGATAAAATAAGGGAGATTAGATTAACTTAATATGTATTGATTATATGCACTGAAAAAGTTCATACAATGCAATTAGCAAAAGAAATGGGGGAGGTTTGGGAAAGTTTAGGAAAGTAGAATAAGCTTGCAATGGTCTTATATGTATAATAGGGGAGTAGAACACATGAACAACCTACTCTGACCCTAGAAGAAATAGAAGATCTCAACAGACCAATTACAAGTAAAGAGATTGAATCAGTCATCAAAAACCTACCAACACAGGCCCAGGACCAGATGACTTCACAGTGAATTCTACCAATCATTTTAGGAAAAAGTAATACCAATCCTGCTCAAACTTTTCCCAAAATTGAAGAGAAGGGTATACAACCTGACTCATTCTATAAGGCTAACATAATCCTAATACACCTAAGCCAGACAATGATAATGATACTAAAGGAAAAAAATTATAGACCAAATACTTTTACAAATATTGATGTGAAAATCATCAACAAAATACTTGCAAATTGAATCCAACAGCACATGGAATTATATACATGATTAAGTGGGTTTTATCCCAGGTATGCAAGGGTGGTCCAACAAAAGAAAATCAATAGATGTGATATACCACATTAACAAAAGGAGGGATAAAACCACATGATCATCTCAACTGATGTAGAAAAGGCATTTGACAAAATCCCACATCCATTCTTGGTAAAAACACTTAGAAAAATAAAAATAGAAGGAAAGTTCCTTAACATGATAAAGGGCATATATGAAAAACCCACAGCTAAGATCATATTCAAGGGTGAAATACTGAAATCTTTCCAAGATCTGTAACAGGACAAAGATGTCCTCTGTCTCCACTGTTATTCTACATTACATTGGAAGTTCTAGCCAGAGCAATTAGGCAAGAAAAGGAAATAAAAGACATCCAAATTGTAAAGGAACATGTAAAACTTTCACTATTTGCAGGTGACATGATCTTATATATAGAAATTACCAAAAAACTACATTAAAGCTACTACAGCTAATAAATAAATTCAGTAAATAAGAGGAGTACAAAATGAACATGCAAAAATCAGTAGTGTTTCCATACACTACTAATGAGCAATGTGAGGATTAAATCAAGAAAAAAATTCCATTTACAATAGCAAATAAAATAATCAAATATCTAAGAATAAATTGAACCAAGGATGTAAAGGACTTGTACACAGAAAACTATAAAACATTGCTAAAAGAAATCAAAGAAGACCTAAATAAATGGAAGCATATTCCATGTTCATCAACTGGAAGACTAAATATCATTGATATCAATTCTTCCCCAAATGATTTACAGATTCAATGCAATCCCAATCAAAATTCCAACCACCAACTGTGCAGAAATGGGAAAGCCAATTATCAAATTTATCTGGAAGGGTTTGGGGTCCCAAATAGCAAAAACATCTTGGAAAAAAGGAAAGAAGTTGAGGATTCACACTTTCTGACTTTAAAGCTTATTACAAATCTATGGTGGTCAAAACAGCATGGTACTGGCACAAGGATAGATATATTGACTAGTTAAGAGTTCAGAAATAGACCCTCATGTTTACGGCCAATTGATTTTTGACAAGGCTGCCAAGTCCACTCAATTGGGAAAGAATAGTCTTTTCAACAGATAGAGCTAGAAGAACTGTATATCCATCTGCAAAAGAATGAAAGAGGGCCCCTAGCTCACACTATATACAAAAATTAACTCAAACTGGTTCAAAGATTTAAATATAAGAAACAGTACTATAAAATTTTAGAAGAAAATACAGGGAAGCATCTTTAGGATCTTGTGGTAGGCATTGGTTTCTTAGACTTTCCACCCAAAGCACAAGTAACAACAACAAAAAAGGAAAACGTGACTGCCTCAAAATTAAAAACTTTGTGCAGCAAAGAACTTTGTCATAAAAATGAAAAGACAATCTACTTAATGGAGAAAATATTTGGAAACCATGTATCTGTTAAGGGCTTAATATCAAGAATATACAAAGAAATCCCACAACTAAACAATAAAAAGACAAACAATTAAAAATGGACAAAAGGGAACAGATGTGGCTCAAGCCACTGAGTGCCCACCTCCCACATGGGAGGTCCCGGGTTCAGTTCCTGGTGCCTCCTGAAAAAACAAAAACAACAAGCAAGAACAAACAAACAAAAACAGGGAAGTCAAGGTAGCTCAGTGGCTGAGCGCCGGCTTCCCATATGTGAGGTCTCAGGTTCAATCCCTGTGTCCCACTACCTCAAAATAAAATAATATAAAATAAAAATGGAAAATAGATTTGAATAGACATTTCTCCAAAGAATATATACAAATGGATAAAGACACATGAAAAGATGCTCAACTTCAGTAGCTCTTAAGGAAATGCAAATCAAAACCACAAGCGATATCATTCCTTACCTACTAGAATTGCTAGTATTAAAAAAAAGACAAAACAGAAAATTACAAGCACTGAAGAGGATGTAGAGAAATAGGTGCGGGTGGGAATGTTAAATAGTGCAGCCACTGTGAAGGACAATTTCAGTTTCTCAGGAAGCTAAGCATAGAATTACTTATGACCCAGCAATCCTGCTATTAGATTTATACCCAGAAGATTTGAAAGGAGGAACTTGAAGAGATATTTGCACACCAATGTCCATATTGGCATTATTCACAAGTACCTAAAGATGGGAGCAACCCAAGTGCCCATCAACTTATAAATGAATAAACAGTATGTGGTATATACATACAATGGAATATTATTCAGTCATAAAAAGGAATGTAGTCCTGATGCATGTGGCATCATGGATAAACCTTGAGGACATTATGCTTAGTGGAATAAGCTAGAAACAAAAGGACAAATATTATATGATCTCATGGATAGGAACTAATTAGATTAAGCAAACTCATGGAGTTAGAATCTAGAATATTGGTTATCAGGGAATGGGTTGGGGGTAAAGAATGGGAAGTTGATGCTTAATTTGTACAGAATTTTTATTTAGGTTGATTGTAAAGTTTTGGAAATGGTTGGTGGTGATGGTAACACATTATTGTCAGTGTAATTAACAGCACTGAATTATATATGTAAATGTGGTTAAAGGGAAATTTTAGGTCTTATATGTTACTAGAATAAAAATGAAAAAATAATACATAGGACTGTTGTGGGGACCTAGGCACCCCTAAGTCCTCAGCACGTAGCTGCCTGCATGGCCTAGACATAAATTAAAGGTTAAAAACCCTCCCCAGAGGGGAAAGAATGTATAAATGGTATCATAAACTCTAATCTTCCCAAAGCAGTAAACGTACTTGGTAAACGTCCTTCCTATGAGTGTAGTGAAAACATCACCAGACCCCATATGTTTGCTCCACGTGACCCTAGCAGCAACTCTGTTCTCACACCCTGTGGAATGTCCTTGTTCTGAAACCCCTTATATCATCCCTCATTTTCCCATCTCTTTGCAGAGCACTATCGTCGTTTTCTGACCGGCCGCCATCAGAGATTCTCTCCCATTTTTAAGTTCCAATAAAGCTTATGCTTGACTCAGTTCCAGGTGCATTCTTTGGTCTCACGGCTGTAGTAACTTATGCCTTTCAGTAGTTGGGTTGTAACAACTGTGTAACACAGTTAACACTATTGTAGATGATGGACTACAGTTAATAGTATATGTTTAAGAATTTTCTCTCAAGAATTATAACAGATGTATGACACTGATACAATTATTAATATTAGGGTGAGATATGGGAAAATACATCTAATGTAAACTATAGACAATAGTTAATAGTACAGTTTTAATAGTCTTTCAACAATTGTAACAAAGGTACCACATTAATGCAAAGTGTCAACAATAGTGAGTATATGGGAAAGCTGTATTTACAGGATTTTCTATAAACCTACAACTTCTCTAATTAAAAACATATAAAAAATAGTAGAACACTATATCATACCTCTCAATTGAGGTAGACCAAAATTTATTAGGGAAATAGAAGACCTATGCAATATAATCGGTAAGGTAGATTTTTTTTAATGTTATAAAACTCTGAACCCCAATAATCAAGAACATATCTTCTCAGTTGCATAGTAATATGTATAATAATTGGCCATATCTTAGTCCCTAAAGATAGCCTCAATAAATTCCAAAGAATCAGAAGAATAAAAAGCATTTTCTGACTACAGTGCAACAAAACTAGATATTATAAACAAAATAAAAATAACAAATAGGCACCTACACCTCAACATTTTAAAGAACATCTTAGTAAGTAAATCTTGTTTAAAAGGGAAAATATAGATTGAAATTACAGAATTTTTGGAAAATAACAATAATGAAAACACTACATATCAGAATTTTGGGGATAAAGTTAAAGAAATTGTGAGAAGAAAATTCATAGTATAAAACATCACCATCAATAAATATGAATAAAACAACAGCCAAAAGAAAGCAGTGTCTTAAACATTGTCTTCTGGCATAAAGTATTGTTATTGAAGTCTGAAGAAAATCTTTCTTTTCTTTATAAGTGATTTTTTTTTCCTGCCTGGATACCAAAAGATTTTTTCTTCTGTTTTTTCAAAGTGCATTAATTTTTCTAGTATATATCTTAGCATTGATTGTTTGGAGTCAATTTTTCCCCATATGCAGCATGCCCTTTCAACATTTAGTTTCAAATATGTTATTCTGTTTAATTTTTTTCTTTATTAGAGAAGTTGTGGGTTTACAGAACAATCATGCATAAAATATGGGATTCCCATATACCACCCTATTATTAACACTTGCATTGGAGTGGAACATTTGTTACAATTGATGGAAGTACATTTTTATAATTATACTATTAACTATAGTCCATGATTTAACTTAGAGTTCACTATTTGTGTAGTGTACTTTGAAGGATTTTTTTTTTTTTGCAAATTTTTATTGTTACCATAGTTACAATGTAACATTTCCCTTTAACCACATTCACATACATATTTCAGTGCTGTTACTTACCTTCTCAATGTTGTGATATCATCACCACCAACCATTACCAAAACATTTCCCTTTAATTTTTGACAGTTTTTCTTGATTCATAGACTTTGTATGCATTATGCTTTTTCAATTTTTTTACTTCAGAAAAGTATTTAATTTTAAAATTTTATTTTATTGATTAGTTGGCTGTTTGTCCCCTCTTGGGACAACTATTATATGTATGTTTGATTTTCTTTGCCTATCTTTATTTTCTATCATGTCTCTCAAATTCATTTTTTTCCTCTTTTTTAGTTTCTTTTGTTTTTTAAAGATTTATTTATTTATTTTACTTTTATCCGTTTTACTCCCCCCTCCCCCCATTTTTGCTGTTTTTGTCCATTGGCTGGGCAGTTCTCTGTGTC
>JAQZBX010073489.1:0-14906 GCA_029593785.1 Cabassous unicinctus | reverse complement strand
CCCTGGTATTTGTTGGGATACAACTGCTGAGCCTGGCCCTGTATGACATGCTACTGGCCATGCAATCCTCTAGATCTCTGAATCTAGGGGTTGGTTTGGTAATCCAGACAGAGAATTACCCCACCCCACAAACAGTATGGCATGCAGGATGTGTACTCTACACAGCACAGAGTCCACATCCTGCTCCACCAATTTGCCAGTCACCATTACTCCAGGGTCTCCAACCACAGGATATTGTTAGACACCATATCCCAGAACTGAAATAAGAAAATGACCACATCTGTGCTAATTTCTTAGGACGTCCACTATGAAATACCTAGTCATAACTGAGAAGAGTCCATATCAAAGTTTAGGATGGAAGACAAGGGTAGAGACCAGGGGTCATAGGAGCCCAGGTACTCTGGCAGCTACCAGGGGAGTAAGGGGTGGCTCCATCAGCAAGTGGGCATGGTACAAGCATGTGTGGAATGGAGAAAGCCCTAAGCAGAGGGCACTCCCATCAGGGACCACACCTTGCCCTGCTCTGCTGTCACAGAGTACCTGCTTTGTCTGCATAGAGCAAAGGCCTTGTGTATTGGTCTGTCCTCCTTCTCTAGGCATTGCCCATGTACTTTAGAGATTCTTGCCACTCTATTAGAGAATGTAGCAGGACTCTCTGTCAGTTATTGTTGTCAGTCTCCACCTACTGAAATAACACCCATGACCACATGAACATATTCATATTCCATAGAGACAGGCCCCAGGTGCACCCCTCCCACAATCTCCCCACCACCAAAAATATGTTTTTAATTTCATGCAATTTAAAATTTATGATTAATGTTTTAATTTTTCTTCTTTTCCTGAACCAACTTAAGTCCTGGCTGAAGGAATCAGTTCCAGTGAGGGGCATTAAGGGCTAACCTGGCCACATGAATCCAGTGAACTTCTATTGGACTGTGAAGTGGGTTCTTTAAGAACATGCAGTGGATGTCCAGGAGGGAAAGTTGTCCACAAAGCTACAGCAGGAGGCGTGCTGGGTTGGGCCACTGAGGCCAGAAAAGAGGAGCAGGGATGATGTGCAGCCTCAGTCAATGTGGATCTGATCTAGTCTAAGAATGACTCAGGCAGTTGTGTCATAAACATGGAAATATTCAGGAATTAAAAACAAAGGAGAAGCACATTCATTCATTAATGGTTTCTTTAATAAAATATAAAATATTTTGTAAATGTAAGATTATATTTTATAACAAATATTGACACTATTATATATGAATTTAAATTTATAGATCATTTAAGACCTTTCAGAAATTTGCTAAATATTAATATGCAGTATCTATTTTCCACATCACAACCCTATGGGGTCATGTCTCTATGTTGAAAAGTTCCCTAAGAAATGTACTATTTGTAAAGATCAGGCTCCTTCAGTAATTATCAAACTTCTGGGTTAAATACAGAGAGAGAGGGGCTCCGTACCTACATTAACTTCACTTCTAGGTGACATATTTATTTACAGCAAATGTATTTCAACTGAAGTCTTATTTAGGGTGGAGGTGAAGAGAAATAGATGGTGAAAGCCAATAATCAGTTGTTGCCCTCCATAGGAAATAGTAAAAGATAATTTTCAAGTAGAGAGGAAATGATCCCAGATGGTAGGGGAATGATGAAGGAAACAAAATCACAAACAAATAGAATGAAAGATGGAATCTAGCAGTAGTTACATAATATTGTGTAAGGTGTAAATAACAAGACAAAAGCATCAATGGTGTTCAGGTTGGAAGAGAGTAAATTTGCATTTAAGTAAAACATTTTCTTATAGTAGATAGAAAAAGGCAAAGGCAAGCATCATTAGACATCAATAGTTTAAGTTTTATCATTCTACTTTCTCTTAAAACCCTAAATGGTCATTGAATAGTGTCTGTTCATATGATACCAGAAGCAAAAATTAGTAAGATGCATAAGATTCAACCAGTCATAGAAGGAAGTATGGGAAAGGGAAAATAAAATTCTAGAGTAGGAGATTAGAAGGCAAACAATAAAATGGTATGACTCTTCAAAATATGTCAGTAATTGCATTAAACTTAGACTGGCTATATTTTCAAAACAAAAGGGAATTATTCATAGTTTGGAGAAAATTTTTACACTTGACATTGACTTTTTAATTTGTTTATCCTCCTGCCATAAACATCTTTAACATAGGAAAAACATATGTGAAATATCTGTTCCCTGATATAGCTTACAGGCAAAATGAGTCTTTTAATTTTGTGAAAAAATGTAAGGTCTTTTTCTAGAGGTAAAGCCCCATCTCATCATATCAAGAGTCCCTAAAACAAATGGGGTTATCACTCTTAACATTGACCTTGATCACCTGGCTAAAGTAATGTCAGTTTTCTCCACTGTAAAGTGTTGTTTTTACCCCTTTCCATAATCAAGTCTTTGGAATGAAAGAAGGACATTTATTTTCCTTACAAGATGTATAGAGGACATCAGGCAAAAAGAAGGAGAGAATCCTAGGAAGATACCATTTGCACATAGAGCAGAGAAACAAACATCACATGAAAAAAGTAAAATGAAAACCTAAAAACAAAGCAACTCTTCCTTCCTTCAATAAACACTTGCTCCCTGAATTTGATGAATGCTCTTGTGCTAGGTGGGTTCTAAGTGCCCCCTACAGCCCAGCCACCTCCTGCAGGGACAGTTTGTGTTTGGTCCCAGGATGACTTCCCCTTACTGGGTGTCTTTGCACAGTTGTGTCCTTGATGATCACAGACGTAGCTGCAGGGAAAATTCATTCTTGGATGTATCCCTAGAGATGCAGCATCAGCTTTTGAGAGATGGGTTATATTATACGTTCCCAAAATAACATATAAACCTGATCCACTGAAACCACTCCCCTGGGAGCTGACACATACAAGTACAGCAGTAACCACTGGTAATGGAGTAACCAGAGACAGCACAGGTGAGGAAAGGGTCTATTAGTGCTTCACTAGTACTGGGCTTGACTCCTGCAACTGTACCTGGGAAAGGACACCTGGGGACCAGGCAAACCACAGTGAGTCACAACCAACAGCACAGCTCATGCTCCTTTCTGAAATCCTGAGGAATCTCACTTTGGGGTGTTGCCAGCCTGAGGAGGAAACACAGCAATTGCATGTTTTTATCATTGAGGGTTCAATCATCATCATAGACACCGGTTTAGGGTGAGAATCACCTGCCTTGCATAAGTTTAAGTTCTCTCCTTCCCTACATGGCTTGAAGAGAGATTTGGATATTGGCAGCTTTACAGCTAGAAGAGGGGAATATGATAAGGCGAAGACTGAAGGTATACAGAGCCTGGTCCTTAATGTGATCTGTTCCTTTAGTTCTCTGTGCCTGGTACAGAGGAAATTGATTTTGGTAACATAAGAAATTGGATGGCTCAAGAAGAGAGTGCACCTTCCAGCACTGGTACTGCTTTTCCTCATTTTGTAGTTGAGAGGATATGTTAAGATACAGACATGCTGCTGTATATTGATTTGAAGTATGAAGTTTACTTCCCTAATCTCATCAGTAAAATATTGTGGACAAGCAAGCAAAATAGAAAATCTTAAGACCATTAAGAGAAACTTGATTACATTCAAATGGGTCAACTAATGGACTACAGTCAGACTTCTTATTTTGGCTATTGATAGTCAACAAAATGGACTGAGGATTCCAACATCTGAAGGAAAATTATTGTCAGGCTATAATTCTTTACCATGAAATGATGACTTAGAAATAGTTTGATTCAGAGGAAAGCATTTAAACTGAAAACTTAAGGGAAAAAGCTAGTTATCACCTCTCCAATAGCTAAGGAAGTAGAAAAGATAATTTTCAAGAAAAAAGAACATGATCCCTGGTGGAAAGGGAGAGACAAAAGTTTAAGTGGAGAGGGCTCAAGCGAGTCCCCCGCGCCATGAGTCTCCGGACCCCTGCCCCGCCCCCGGAGACCCCGCGCGCCTTCCCAACCCTGGTCCCGGCCTGCCCAGGCCCTGGCCCAAGCCAGGGTTTGCACTGGGTTGTGCCCTTCGCCCTCTCCTCTTCCCCGGAGGGCGCCGCGGAGCCGCCTGAGGGGCGGTAACTTCTGCCGCCGCCAGGAAGGTGGGGTGGGGAGTGGGATGTGAGGGGCAGCCCAGGTTCATGGAGAGGGGCTCGGCACCCCTGGTGGCCCCGCCACACCATCGTGGCGTCCCCGCGGCCCCCTCGCCACTCTCCTGGGGCTCCCGGGCCAGGCCTGTCTTGATGGTGGCTTTGGGGCCGCCAGTGACCACAGCCGTATCGGCCCCGGTCTCCTAGTGGCCCCCGGGGAGTCACAGCCTGCCTGGGTTCCGGGGTCAACCTAGACCCTAGACCGGCTCTGGTTCCGGACCTGGCGGTCCCAGGCAGCAGGGTGGTGGTGCTGACAATAGAGGCCTCACCCGCGGCCCCAATAGTGCATGCCTCCCCTGGCTGGGAGTCTCCTGTGCCCGCGACAATGGCAGGAGATGGGACTAGCCCTAGAAGCAGACTCTCCGAAGTCGGAGGAGGCTCGAATCGTGCCGGTGCCTGGACCAGGTAACCCCACCGTCACTCCCATCATGACCCCTTCCAGAATGGCTCCTGGGGCATTGACTGCCAAACCCCAGCTTGCCCTCAAGCCGGGAACCACAGTGGCCTCAGTGGTGACTGCAGGGCCTGCAGAAGCCACAGCAGGACCAGTGAGAGTTGGACATGGAGCTGCAGCAGGAACATATAGCCATCAGCAGGACAGGCTCCTGAGGACCCTTCCGGACCTTGGACAGATCTTCCAGGGTCATGTGAGTCTATGGTAGTCATGGTAAGGGTGGCCTATGCTGTGGAGCCTGCTGACAGCTCTCAGGACCTGGGCTTTCTGTCCAGCCTGGGACCTGGCATCCTGAGGACTCAAGGGCAGGTCCTGGACATCCTGAGCTATTTGGACTCTGTAAGCCTCATGTCTGGGACCTTGGAGTCCCTGGTGGATGCTGTGAGCTCCATGGGTTCAGACTCAGAGATCAATGGGCTGGCCCTGCTCAAGACAAGCATGGCTTCTTTTGGGACAGCCAGTACTCAGGCAGCCCAGAGCACTCCATTCCTGTGGATGTGATTCAGCAGCAGGATCTCAAGTGACTGGAGATGTTCATTAACTGGGATAAGTGGCTGTCACAGCATTTCCTTAAGGTGAAGCTGCACTGTTGGAAGGGGATCCCTTCATCCCTCAGGGCCAAGGCCTGGCAGTACATGTCCAATAGCAAGGATATCCTGGAGAAGAACCCGTGCAAGTTTGAGGAGCTGGACTGGGCTCCTGAGGACCCCTGGATGTGATTGAGAAGGATCTGCACCACCAGTGCCCTTTCCATGAGATGTTTGCTGTTCAAGGGGGGCATGGGCAGTAGGACCTGCTCCACATCCTGAAGGCCTACACCATCTACTGACCCCATGATGGCCACTGCCAGGCCCAGGCCCTGGTGGCCATTGTGCTGCTCATGCACATGCACGCTGAGCAAGACTTTTGGTGCCTGGTGCAGATCAGCGACAAGTACCTCCCCAGCTATTACAGTGCAGGGCTGGAGATCATTCAGCTGGATGGAGGGATCTTTTTTGTGCTGTTGTGCCAGGCCTCCTGGCTGGCTCACCTGCACCTGCAAAGTCAGCATATCCACCCCTTGCTGTACATGACAGAATGGATCATGTGCATCTTTGCCTTCATCCTGCCCTGGGCTTCAGTGCTGTGTGTCTGGGACATGTTATTCTGTGAAGGTGTCAAGATCATCTTCTGAGTTGCCCTAGTGCTGCTGCGGCACTCCCTGGGCTTGGTGGAGAAGCTGCGGTCCTGCCAAGACATGTATGAGACTATCAAGAAGCTACCAAACCTGCCCCAGCAGTGTATGCAGTAAGACTTCCTGGTGCATTTGTTAACCAACCTCCCAGTGATGAGGCACTGATTGAGCAGGAGAATACAATGCAGCTCAAGAAGAGGCAGGAAACCCAGGGGAAGCTGTAGTATTGGCCCTCACTATTGTACCTGTACCTCTCTACTACCTTGTTATTTAATGAGGAAGGTTGGTGTATGGACTAGGGAGGGAGGGGGAGAGCCACACTAGGTCTCTATTGAAGCAGTCTGCTTGATCCAGGCAGGTACATCTTGGCCATTGATCCATCTTGCAGTCCCTCATTAAAAAACACTGGTTGAAAAAAAATTAAGTGACTAGCACAGAAAATGGAAGCTTAGATACAGTACAATTCCTGGAGACATAAGTAAGGATGGGAATGCGATGAACATGACAATTATGGCAGCAATACCCAGGGACTTCTGGGGCGCATGGCAACCAGGGGCTGCTGGGGTCCCATGTAAACCAGACTCTAATATTGACCTTCTGCCTCTATAATAAATTTTTATGCATATGCCAGAGACTGTTTTACTCTATTCAAGGGTATTTCATTTCCTCTTGCTGTATTTTACATTATCCCTTGCAAGTAAGTGGGACCCTTTGCCTGACTATTGTCAATAGACTATGCTATACAATACTTCCAGCTCAGTAAACCCAGGAAACTGGACTCAGATGGGGCAGCTCCTCTCCCTCTACCTTACACTGGTCAATCTCACAACTCACAGGCATTGCCAAAATAAAATTTATTCTCATCTCCCTTCTCATAAGTTTAGGCCATCATGACTTCTGGGGAATTGCATTGTCACAGAAAATATTACTATTTCTCCACTTAAGCAGCATTCTATTTAGTACCTCTAGAACCCATCTAAATCAGGGACTCTTAACCTTTTTTGTTCCACAGACCGCTTTGCCAGTCAGATGAAAACCATGGACCCCTTCTCAGAATGTAGCAACAGATAGTTTTATGACACTCAACATTGGCATGTCTTTAAGTTAAATTTTAGGATATTTGAAATTAATTCAATCTCATAGACCCCTGAAATCTTTCCATGGACTCCTTGGGGGTCTGTGAGGACCTGATTAAGAACCCTGATCTAAATTAAAATTCAAAATATAAAAATATTTGTATAATACTTAGTGAAAAATTTGTTTTATGAACATTCTTTTGAGAATGGTTTCTCATTACTATTGCTTGCTTCATTTCATAATAGAATATATGCTCTTGTGCTCTCTCTGCATATAATAACCTACCCATGAGGGTGCTAAAGTGGTGGTAACTAAAATCAATGCTAGGAAATTTCTGAGGTGGCCCTAATTTTAACATGGGGATCCACTGAATAGAAGACTACTGGAGAAAGATTCAGAAACACCAGTATGGCCCACACTGACCATATTAACAGCCCTTGAAAATCTGGCCTGCAGAAAAGTTATATGAGTGGGTGATGCATCAAACATTGCCTTACAAAGTCACATTTTCACCTCTGTGTCTATGCCATAAGTTCAATCACATGACACTCAACACCAAAATCTCTCCCAGAGATCAGAGGAGAACTTAATCATGTCCATAAAATTTGAGAGCCAGTATGTCATCTATTCCCATTGCTCCCAGAGGTGGACACATCTGTCTCTTCTCCACATGTTCTTCCTTGGTCCCTATGTGGGAAACAGTGACAGGGTCCTAATACAGAAACACAAAAACCCCTGCTACCTTCTATATTTTTCTACAAATTTGACACCCAGAGGACTGATCCTCACACTTATCCCTCACAAACCCAGTAAATTCCTCTCTAAGGCGCACCAACAGCCCCACTCAGTATCTGTGACCTAATCCTACTCAGGGCTAGGAGGCCCAGAGCCCATGGGCAGCCCTTGGTTGTCTGTTGGTATGTCCATATCGGGTACTTGGCCACAGCAGATGTTTGAGGTTTGGTTTCACTGAGGACTCTCCTTTATCCAAGCTCTTTGAACAGATAAGCATTCTCTTTTGGGAATGAGGCTTGTAGAACTCCAAAACACCCTCAAGGGACCCCATTGATGCTTGGAATGTGAACATTCCTTGGTCCTACTCAGTGTTGTCAAGTCCATTCCTCATGGTGCTAAATCTCCTCTGAGGTGGTGATTCCAAGGAAACAGATGTACCAAGGGAAAGGTGTTCAGGTTCTAGACTGGCTCTTCTACAGCTTGAAACTTGGGGGCCAGAGACATGTTATAAACATGTGGCTCAAGAAACTGCTTTGGCCCAGACATCTGCCAGTTGTGTCCCAAGATGACCAAGAAGCAGTGTAGCTTTACTATGCATACATCCCTTGAGACTGCTGCTACCTTGGTTACCTGGAGGTGATTCCTCATTCTATGGTCACTGAAGACATGTGCTATGGAAGTAACAAAGGTATTATGAAGTTGGATGGCCTTGACTGTGAACCCAAACCCCTTGAGGATTCCTGCATGTTTGATCATGTCAATTCTAACATAATGGCAGACACCAACACAATTAGGTCTGCACAGAGAATAGGACACATAGAGGATAGGGCCTTCTTGTACTCTGTTGCAAACATCAGTGCAGCCCCAAGGGTCTCTTCTAAGTTATTTGCCTCCCATGCAGCCTTTATGCAAGTTCTTCGTGAAAGTTTTAATTGGTTGTGTCATTTAAACAACAATAATATACATTGTATCAAGTTTATACTGACACTGACCATTATAGATGACTAGATGACTCCATGTATCAGGGTCCTGATAAAAGCTACTATCAAAATGAGTTGATTGTAGATAATCAGAGAGATTTGAGCTCTGTAGGCAGGTATTTGGTGACAGGAAGTTTGCATTATCAGTTTCATATAGACAATATGAAAATATTTTTTAAGGCTCATGCAAACTTATGGCAATTAAAGATATATATCATGAATTTAATTTTCATGAATTATCAGTTTACACAATACATTTATTACATGATGATTGATCATCTAGACAGATATTATTATTCATGATTAAAATGCTTTGAATTGGAAATTTTTTGGTCTGTATTTTGATGTACTTACTTGCACTTTCCAGAAAAGGACCATCTGTAATATGTATAGATACTTTTTTATGATAGATGCATCCAACATCTGTTATTTATGCATGTGCATCATATAGTCCCAAATCAATCCTGGTGCATATTTTAATGTTAATTAACTGTTAATGAAATGTTAATAAAATGCTAATACAGAAACCTTTTGGATGTGGTGTAATGGTGGGATTTGAGCAACACGATTGTGGTTCTTTCAAGCAGTGTTATAGCAGTGCATGTTGTACTAGGTACTGTCTGCTTACACCTTGAAGGTCCCCCAATACAGAAAAAAATGCATATGGTCCAGAGCTGAGACACTCTGCAGGCCTATTGTGAATGTATTTGATCTTTCAGAGTACTACCCTGGGGTTTTTATATGCAGGATGGAACCCCATGCACTAAGGAGGAGAACCAGTACAGAGGCAATTGCACTGCCTACACCATGCACTTCAGAAAATACATTGGTAAAAATTTTATGAATATTGATGACACTTTTTATAATATAAATATTAAAGGAGCTGATTTGGGCCTTATTGTCGGATCTGCAGAAAATAAAATTTTGAGATATGTGTGACAGCAGAGGCTATTTGTGGGAGGCTGCAGTTTGTCAATATCACACATCTTCCTGGTTTCAGGAGCATGTTGCATTCCATCAGTCTTTCATCTCAGAAGTCTGGTATTTTGGATTGGAAGAACACCATTCCACAGGAATAGTTGATGTTGGGCTGGTAGGTAAAGATAACTCTGTTTTCATGTGCAAATGGCTTTTGCAATATTATGACTGTTTCCCTGAGTACAGCTTTAGATGAATTTGCAATGATGAAAGAAACTGTCATTGTCAGGCAGGCTGGGGCCTTACACTATGTCTAAGCCCAGGCTTTAGTGGAAGTATAAACAGTGGGCCATCTCCAAGGGGAAAGCTGGCAGGGACAGAAGGTAAAGATTCAGTGGTATATTTGAGAGTTTCTTTGGTCACATTTAAGCCTTGCTATTTGCATTCCTCATTTTGGTGGCCATAAATGTATGTTCCGTCTTGACTACCAAATTCATAGAATTGGAATGAATGCCAGTAGAAAATAAGAAGACTAAAAATAAGAAGAAATAGGACAAAAAATGTCAATCTCCCAATTGCTGTAACAAGTAAACAATATCTAGAAGGAAATAATAAACAGTAAAAGGAAGCCAAGCTCAAATCAAAATTTAGAGAAAATGTGAGGAATACAGGAATCCTACCACACATCATGTGTGGAACTGAGTGTCACTGACCATTCTGATATCAGTGCTCTTTTAGTGATCTATGACTGTCACACTGAAATAAAATTCAAAAAATCACATGTGGATATGGTCCACATATTTTTATAAGTTGTTAGATGGCTAAACTGAATCTTTCCTGAGGAAGCTGGAATTCCAAAAGTACAATGGATAAGGAGCCAGTTATCTCCCAGGTGGTGCTAGTGTTCTGGAAGGGCATCTTTGCTCCTGGGCTGGATCCAGGAAGTGCACCTGGACCTCACATCCAGGAACAGGGACTTTCATACCCTAAAAACTAGATGTACCAAGGAGGAAACTATTTCCCAGTCAGAGTTGCTGCTTGGAGGCAGGTGATGCCCTCTGCTTTCCAGGATGTCCTGTAACATGAGTTCTAAGTACATGTCTGAAAGGCACTATTTTCCATAGAAGGATGTCACATCAGCTCTGCCTGCTGAGACTGAGGTGGTTCACATAGGATTAAGCATGTGAATTAATTCTTCCTAATGACCCTTCCTGTTTCCCAGACTATTATGTGTGGAGCTTACATTTTATTTATATTAATGTACTTGTTAATGTTAGGGTAAAATAATACAAAGATAAATCATTAATACATTCATGAAAAATAAAATAAAATAAATATACTAATTAATTGTAAATGGATTCAAGGATACTCTTTGGATAAGTGAAAAATAAACAAATATTGTGAGCTTGTTTTTTTTTTATCTTATAATGTATCCTTTTAAAAATCTATACATTGAAAACCTGTGTTCTGTGTGGTGTGTCTCATAATTATAACATCCCATATAATGGCATCAGATTTTAAATGGGGTTTAAAATAAGCATGGGGTTGTTGTCCTTGAAGTAATATAGGATGGAGAGAACAAAGTGAAGCCCCTGGACACTGCCCCTGAAGCATGACGTGGTTTCCCTCTTCCTTCTCTTTCTACATGAGAACACAAGCTCAGTCTGATCATGTGGGAGGGCTATTTTTCATGAACATACTCAGGATATTAACATAAGTTTAGAAATTTAACTTCACAAGCTTAGTTGAAAGGTGGTTTTTTAAAAAATATTTCACCCATTTCCAGAATAAAGAACAGGGAAAACACACACACACACACACACACACACACAATACATTGTACACATGCATGTAATAACATTTTTTCAAAAAAATCTGTAATTTACTTGAATCTTAGTTCCATCATAGCACTGTTTAGAAAAGATGCAATGGCAGTTACATGTTGTGAAGCAAGCAAACGGAAATAAGACAAGGCTAAGAAACTCCTCCCCAAACCCTCTCTGAACCTGTCCAAGGATTTGGTCTCTGATAACCCTCTGATGGACAGGACTGCCCCTGCAACCCAGCCCCCTCCTGTGTCCTGCAGGGAAGGTTTGTGTCTGGGCTCACCCTGACTTCCCCTTTCTGTGTGCCTCCCACAGTAATAAGTGGCCATGCCCTAGGCCCACACTGACTTCCCTTGTTTGTCTCACACAGTAATAAATGGCTTTGTCCTCAGCTCTCATGCTGTTCAACTTTAAATAAACTTCATTTATTCAGGTGTCCCTTGTGATGTCAAGACGGGACTGATGAGTTGGATTATAGTATGTTTGTCCATTGTGCCCCATGGTAGCAAACCACTCCAGCCCCTTTCCTGGAGACTTGCAGATCCAGTTCACACTATGGCTGGTCAAGGAGAATCCAGAGATTTGCAGGTAAGGGACAGGGTGTGTGAGGGTTTTACTAGGCCAGGCCCTGACTCTTGCAGCTGCAACTGGCACAGCACACCTGAGGACAAAAGCTCCACAGTGAGTCATATTCTCAGACGAATCATCCCCATTAACTTCATGTCCTAATCCCTGAGACATACACATCAGGGAGCTGCTACCAGAAAGAAGAACCACAAGGCTTTCATGTTCTTGCAGATGAAGTCCCTGAAGCACAGGAAATAGGAAGAACCTGAATTTAAGTAAATGTGTGCTGTGATGTATTGTGTTAGGTACCATAGAAGACTGACGCTATTACTAGCATGAATGGCAAAATCCAGGAAAGGAGATACTGGAAGTAGTTCCCATTCACAGATGCCTGGTATACACGGTTTAAGCAGTCTTTGGCTCAGTTTTTTAGTAGGGCCACCTTGCCCCTAACTATCCCTGAGGAATTTGCATAGAAACAGCATTCTTCTCCCAGGGCCTGGCAGATACCCGCTGCACATGTGGTAAGCAAGGCTAATCCTTGTCTGTTTTGTAAAACCACTTCTGCCAATGAGTCTATCTGTTCCTGCAACCCATTGAGAGCCCCCAATATTTCTTCACGGTCATTTGATGTTTCCAGCACTAGGGTTTGTAAGCCCTCCTGACCAACTGCAAGTGAGGCCCCTGCTACTTCTGTGCTCTCAACTACTCCTAGTACTAAGAGTATCAGAATTGCCTGTATTGCTCGTTTGGCTTGGGAGAGCTCTCCAGGCAATTCATCTCCATACACTGAGAATGATGGTACTCGGTCAAGCCAGGTAACAGATGCCCTGGTCATCCTGGGGTAGGCACTGGTAGGCATTGGTGCCACAGACCCAGATGATGAAGTTTGCCACACATCAGTCAGTCAGGCTCATTGAGTGGGTGGGTGGCGTTAACTGTTAGCCTTCCAAGAGGGAGGATTGTTGAAGGAGAACTGGTAGTTATGTTTTTACAGTTAGCCAGTTTTCCTGGGGTTTCAGTTATGTGGATTGGGAGGGGCCTGGTTCCTGCTGCAGCGCTATCATGGGTGAGGAGGATTATGTTCCATGGGACAGGTATGTGGAAAATGGTTAGACTTGAGGAAGTACATAGCCAGCAGGATGCAGCTATGTTGGGCTGGGATTCATTTAGGAGTTGGTGGAAATTTCAAACCTGTTTCAAAAGGATGTTGTAGGGGGCTGCTCTAACTTTGGCTTTTAGCATCTGGGCAGCTTTACTGATATTTTTCATCAGGGTTTTCTCTGGGGGTTGGGTTACCAGTTGGACTAGTACGAGGTCCTCTGGGTCCGGCCCTGATGGGTTGTATATTCTGATTCCTAGTTTTAGTCTTGTTTGGGCCTTTAAAAAGGTATTTTCTCATCTGTTGGTTATGTTTAATAGGGTGAGTTTTATGGGCTCACAAGTTTCTATGCCACACCCTGCCAGGCTGGGAAATTTCTGTAGGAGAAATGGAGAAGTCAGTGGGACCCCCTTCCAGGGAGCAGTGGTACCTACCAGCAAGCTCCAAGAGTGGCAGAATCCTCCACTCTTGCAGGGGTCTTGGCAGAGGTATTTGTCATAACTCCCATAGTTGCGACCCCTACACCCTCTCCTGGGGGCTGGTATAAGGATGTGGGGGTATGGGGCAACTAGCAAGTTGTAAGAAGCATCATCTTGGATTGCCCTGCAAGCATCAAATATTACAGATGCTGAAGTTGCACCTGCTGAGAATGGGACTGAAGCATACAGCATGGATTGTTTGCTCCAGCTTTGACTAACTTGCAGCTGCCATAGATTTTTGAGGGTGCATACTGGCTCCTAGGGAGGGGGCAAGGAAGGAAAGGACAAGCAAGTCAAGGCACAGAAGCACCCTATTATACACCAGTAAGCAATTGCAATTAGGGCCCTATTCACAATAGTCCAGTCTGCAGGGGCCACAGCAATGAGTCCAACTCCAAATATGAAGGTGGGCAGGCCATATAAGCACAAGATCCACCCGGAGCCAGGGCCCATTCAGCAGGCATTTGATGAGATTGGTGCTCAGGGATCTCCAGCAACTCACACTCTCAAGGGGTGGCCGGGTATGGGTTGGGCTGTCCATCTGTCCTGCTCTTTATCAGGGTGTGCCTTCTTGACCCTAGAATGATGGATCCAAGGGATGATGCCTGCAACTTAAAGAGCAGTAGGAGATACAAGGATCACAGTATGTGGACCGGTCCAGGAAGACTGAAGGGGTTCTTTTTTCCAGTCTTTGACCCAGACGAGGTCCCCTGGCCTGTGGGGGTGCACCGGGTGTCCCAGGGGGATGAGGTTCAGGACAAGACAGTTTTATGTATTTTGGCTAGAGTTTTCCCCATCTGCTGGAGAATGGAATCTTGGTTAGCCTCCCCAAGAAATTTGAGATTTCCGTTGAAGGCCTGGATAATTGGGGGTGGACGTCCAAATAGAATTTCAAAGTGTGAATAGCCTGTGGGTCCTGGGGTATACCTAACTCTGAGAAGGGTTAAGGGAAGTAAGTCTACCCAGGGAAGACCAGTTTCTTGGCAGAATTTGGCTAGGGTGGCTTTGAGGGTTCAATACATGCATTCAACTTTCCCTGAACTCTGGGACCTGTAAGTGGTATGGAGCTTCCACTTGATTCCTAGCTTTGTTTTTAATAATTACTTTTTTATTATCTTGGCCGCTTATTCAACTAGAT
The DNA here is from genome assembly GCA_029593785.1 of Cabassous unicinctus. Classification (NCBI taxonomy): domain Eukaryota; kingdom Metazoa; phylum Chordata; class Mammalia; order Cingulata; family Chlamyphoridae; genus Cabassous; species Cabassous unicinctus. Next base: position 313 of record JAQZBX010073489.1, on the reverse strand, counting down.
ATGAATTCTGGGGTGCCATGGTAGTTCTGTGGGGCTTCTGGGAGCTCTATCCACCTAGGTATCATAGTGAAAGATGAGTGGTTTTGGTCAATATTCATAGACTCTTCAAACCCGTGTGCAAACATCTGTTTCTATTGCTCTGTTTAAAGCATTTTGAAATTTGTTTCCTCTTTTTAAAAAATTATTGAAATACATACAACAAATAAATTCCTGATAGAGTTTTGCAAACTAAAATAACTACAGCTGGCACCCTGATTGGGAAGCACATTAAAAACTCCTCCCAAGCTACCCTGTGCTGCGATTTACTTTATAT
>JAQZBX010073487.1:0-14908 GCA_029593785.1 Cabassous unicinctus | reverse complement strand
TTTAAAAAGACCTAAATAATTGGAAGAACATTCCATGCTCACAGATTGGAAGACTAAATATCATTAAAATGTCAATTTTACTCATATTGACATATAGATTCAATGCAATCCTGATAAAAATGCAACAAGCATTTTTTTTAATGGAAAACATGATTATCAAATTTATTTGGAAGGGTAAGTGGTCCTGAATAGCCAGAAACATCTTATAAAGGAAAAACAAAGTTGGAGGACTCTCATTTCCAGACTTTAAGTCATATTACCTAGCTACAGTGGTAAAAAACATCATGGTACTGCCATAAAGACAAACACATAGACCAATGGAACTGAATTAATGGTTAAAAAACAGACCCTCACATCTATGATCAAGTGATTTTTCACTAGCCTGTCAAAACAACCCAGCTCACTAAAACAGTCCACTCAACAAATGGTGCTGAGAAAACTGGATATCCATAGCAAAAGAAGGAACGTGGACCCCTATCTCACACCTTTAAGCAAAAATTAATTCAAAATGAATAAAAAACTAAATATAAAATAAGAACCATAAAGTTTCTGAAAAAAATGTAGGAAAATATCTTCAAGACCTGGTGGTAGGTGGTGGATACTTAAAGGAGATAAGAGGAGGACTGAGATGGTCTACTGATATTTAATGTATGCAGAAGTTTTAATTAGCTTTACTGTAAAAGTGTGGAAATGTAAAGAGTTGATGGTAACACATTACAGTGTGTAACACCTGGCTTATAAATGGGGATGTGGCTGAAAATGGTAGTCTAGGGAGGTAAATGCCAATTTACAGAAAGCTAGAGAATAATCTAGGGACTGAATAGCATAGTAAACCCAGAGGTGGATGAGAATTGTGGCTGATGGTACAGTTGCAAGAGTGTCCTTTGTGAGCTAGAACAGATGTACATCACTATTGCAGGGTGGTGGGTATGTGGAGAAGCATGGGAAAATACAACTAGAATGACCTATGGACTTTGGTTAACAGTAATAATGTAATATTCTTGCATCTATGCCAAAAATTTATTGTGTTGATAATGGGGGAGTATGGAAAATGTGTGCCAAATGTACATTGAGGACATGGTAATAATAGGATGATACTATCTCATAATCTGTAACAAATGTTCCACCACAGTGTGGTGTGTTGATGGAGGGGTGTTGTTTGGGAATTTTGTACATGTGCATGATTTTTTTTGTAAGTGTACAACTTCTGTCATGAAAATATATTTAAAAAATAATAATAGGATGGGTTGGGGGAATAATACACCAAATGTAAGATAAGGACTATAGTTACTGGTAAGATTTTGAAAATATTCTTTCATCATTTGTAACAAATGTCTCACGACAATGCAAGGTGTTGGTGGAGGGTTGATGTATGGTCTCCCTGTATGATGTTATGAATGTTTGCTTTGTAAGTTCACAACATTATCTATACACTCATTGTTTATGTATATTCAGGTATAAATGATATAAAATAATAATAATAAAAGGGTGATTAGGGGAAAATACTTTGGTTAGTAGTAATATTTTGAGGATGCTCTTTAATCATTAGTTAAAAATGTTTAACAACAATGCAAGATATTGGTGGTGGGATGAGGTATGAGAACCCTGTATGATGTTATGTATGTTTGTTTTGTAAGTTCACAACTATTGCTATACACTTATTGTTTATGTATGTTTACATATGAGTGGTATATTTCAATAAATTTTTTTAAAAATGAAAAAAAAAGTGGAGACTCTCTTCCAGTGTCAGTGGGGGTGCTCTTTGTCTAACCACTTGGAGGTCTAATGTTCACTTGGATGACATTTGAAAATACCCCAAAGCAATGATATACCTCTTCCATTCTTCAATAAGTGTATGTCCTCCAAAATATCCACAACACTATAACTAGTGGAAGGGAAATGCTGAAAAGAACACAAATGTCAACCAAATGGAGAAGGGATTAAAAAAGAAATCCACATATAATACAAATCAGTGGTAGACAGCAGTGAAACTTAATGAACTAAGCTACAGTATATGTGTCCAAATGGAGCCTTTCAAGGAATTATTTGAGTCAAAAGGCAAGGTGCAGAAAGATATAGACAGTATATTGACATATGCACACTTTCTGTGAACTTATATAAAATCTATATTGCTAAAATACACAGGTTGTTACTGAAATTTTGTAAATGATTGGCAATGGCAAAAAGATGAAAGGTGATTGGATCCACTTGATTTGATTAGATAGAGTGTCCAATCACATGAGGTTTGATCACCATAAATGCCTTTCTCGGAAGGAAACATCCCTCACATACCCTACCTCACTTATCCTGGAAGCGAAGCTGCATTGTTTCCAGCAAAGTTTGTCCAGCATCCACCAACCTGAGATCTGCTGGTAGACAGCACTATCACAGGTGGATTTTGGTGGTTAGTTTCCATTTTGGACCTGAGTTTATCCCTCAGAGAAATACTATGGTGGGAGAAATATGTAGCAGTGTGGTTATAAGTGTTGGATTAAGGAGTCTTTAATTCATCATAGTATTTATTTGAACATTGATGCAAAAATTATGTAATTCTAAATACTTAGTAATACAGGAAGATTCGAATTACCAAGGAAATTTGGGTGGGACTGTAAATGAGTGGGGATGGAAGACTGGTTTTGCCAAAGGCATTTAAAGAATAAATAATTGATTTGCTTACTCTCAGTTCAAATATATTCATATGACATTTATTAGAAACTAATGAAAAATAGGGTGCTGAGGGTAAAGCAGTAATTATAATAATCTATACCTTCTACTGTGAAGTTCCGAATCTAATGGCAGAGAAAATAATTCAATGTTAATTGGTTATTGGTAAATGCCTTCTCTCATGACAAATGCACCATTTGAATTTGGAGTAGAAAAGCATACTTTAATCCAGGTTTACAACTATGGTTGCCACAAGATTATAAGTAGTTTCTCAGAGTCTCCTATTCCTTGTACCTCTGGATAGATGTTGTCTTTCTTTTTCTTAGTACTGTCTATTTAGAGTTTCACAGAGTCTGCAAAAGCAGGTGCTCAAGTGTGTTAATCTAAATTCACTATAAGTTGAATGTCTTGATTAAACCAGATCCTATTCAAAGGGAAGGCAATCATGTCAAAGGAGTGTCAATGTCTCAGAAAGAGCCATCACTTTGTGAAAACAGAATGGGGGTGGGATTAACTCCTCATCCCATTAGGAAAGAAGTTCCATGGGGGACTTTTTCTGTATCTACATGTAATTCTTTTTCTGTTGTTGTGCTTTGGGAAATCCAACAATTAATACATGGGAACATCAGACATGAGGCCCCATGGAGATTAAGGAGATAGCAGGTCTATTGGGGTATTACACACAACTTCAGTTCCACAGACTCCATAAGCCCAAATCATGAAGACATGACAGAAGTGACCAGTGGGGCAGGGGGTTTCCCAACCAGTGGAGGAGGATGCCAGTGTAAGTGGAAGCTTGGCCCTCTCAGAAACCAGGGGTGCTGCATGGACCAAAGAGAGTGGGTTTGAACATGGAAAGGTCTCTGTCTGTAACCCATGATTCTCTGCCCATCCAAGACTGTGCTGTTTTATGATGCACCAGACAGACATGATGATTCAGAGCCTCTGAGGGGCAAATTCCTTCCCTATTGCCCTGTCCATCCAGGTGATTGTCCCATAATGAAGCTGCCCATGCATTTCCTTTACCCCCCTAATGGCCCAACCCTCTGTCCTGTTTCCTTAGCAATGCCACCCCTGTTTCTCTCCCAAGATTAACATTGCCCTATTTAGAAACCAGCCAATCAAGGTAGAGCACTGCAGTCAGTAGCTGACCACAAAAATTGGCTAACCATGTAATGGGATTTTCCCATTTCTAGTGCAGATACAGTTTAGTAGTAGAATGAACTTCACTGAATTTTAGTTCATTGTAGTAGTAATTTGTATGCCTCTGGGTAAGATTTAGATGCCATTTTCTCTACATGCATGATGTGTGACCAAGCATGTAGCTTTCCCTGTTAAACATGTAATACTATAGAGCAAGCACAAGATGCAGCCCCTCCTATGTGTCAGTCTCTTTAACACAATCCTTAACTCCTCTTCTACACAAGACAATATAATGTCACTCTACTTTCTGTTGGGGAAGCAGATCTGAGACATCCAATCTGTCTTCCACTGATTTAATAAACCTCTTTCCTTGAGAGACCAAACTCAGTGTGATAGTCAATTCTCTGGGCCTGGCATGGACCCAGAGGATTTGTCAGGGTATCCCCTAGAGCTTGGGAACCCAGTTTGGCCCCTGTGAGCTCTGGGATTGAGAATCCTGAAACCAGCCAGTCACAAAGGAAATAGGCATCACACAAGATCCCTGCAGCCTCAGCGAATACTGACTTTCTTTTTTTTTTGTAAAATGATATATAAATACATATGCATATATGTGCATCTGTTTACATAAATGTTATTTGTTATATATATATATATATATTTTTTTAAAGGTGCCTAGATTACCTAAATATTACTCAGAAATTACAGGGATTCCCATGTTCCCCATCGCCCACACCTCCAACAACATCCCACACAACCATTCCTCATCCGTGTGGTACAACACCCGCAATGGATATACATATCCTGGGGCCTTGCCACCGAGCATAGACCACAGTTCACATCACAGACCACACTCTCTCCCACCCAGTTCTGCATGGTATATTCTGATGGAAAATGGCCTACATCCATCACTGCTTCACCAATACTGAGTTTCTTATCAAAATTATTGGTTGTTCTCTAGAGTGAAGGTTTAAATCTCCCACTGAGGCTGTAGGTGCCTAGTCTGCCCATGGTCCTTGGTTTTGGCTTAGGTTCAGAGCTGGGTGGGCCTGGGATTTTAGGTTAGAGTTCTACACCAGAATCCATCCCTTAGATATAGGAGACCTCCCACTGGTATCCTGGTTGAGTACTAAAATTCTGATCACTAAAGTTAAAGTGTAACTCATCCAAGTACTGACAGGGAGTCACAATGGGCAATAAACAGAGCTCTAGGATGAAAAAGAAGTGTTATCCTCTAGATTCTATCTTAAAACATTAGGTACAATTTGATTATGAACCTCCATGACTAAAAAGAGAATGGCATTTCTGAGTAAAACTACATAGCCACATATAAATTAGAGCATGGCCAGGAATGGCCACCAAAGGGATCTCTTGAATACAATCCTATTTTGCACCTAGAAATATATTATAAAAGACTTAGTAAATGGGATGAAATATGTTTAATGTTTTGGGCATGGTGTGATGTTAGCAAGTCACAGGCTTAATACAATCTGCTAACAAAGCAAAGAGAAGAAACTGCTCCCTGATTCCAACCCCTCAGACAAAGTGCTAGATTGGTTCCTTGTTCTGACTGCTCCTCTGGTGCATTATGAAGGAGGAGAAGAAGAGGGGGAGGGTGATCTTGAACTGCCCTTAGATCCCCCAGAAATGGTTTCCCCACCTCTTACTCATAGTGGTACCCAATTTGGCCAGGAAGCCCTCCCACAGCTGGGCAATTCTAACTAAGGTGGGTGCCAGTTGGGATTGCTAATCAAGGCCATCCAAGAGGTTACTTGTTAGTACAGATTCCATTCTCCACTTCAGACTTGTAAAATTGGAAGAATTGAGTCCCAAGTTACAAGGAAAATCCCAAGAAAATGGAAAATATATTCAATTTTTATTGCAATTCATATTCCTAGTTGGGTGGACATACAGGCCTTATTGGATGTGCTGTTAATTTTGGAAGAAAGGAGAACAGTGCTAGAAAAGACCATGACCAATACAATGACCTGGAAGATGGAGGATTAGAGAGGCATTAAAATCACTTCTCTCCCAGAAAAATAGCTAAAGGACAAATGGAGACTGTCTGGAAGGCTGTTCTGGGGCTAAGGACATAGGGAAGGCTAGACAATACCCAGAAGAGAGAGGAGTGAAAGAAAGGAGTCTTGGCTGGCTGAAAAAATCCCATGAGTAAAACTGCAGCAGGAGCTGCTGGTACCCATTTCCCCACCTTCAGATCAAAGAGAAGGGGGTCCATTGGCCCCTTGCAGGTTGCTGCAGACTGAAGGGGTTGCAGGGGCCCTTTTCCCAAGACAGGGGGAAGGGAGGGACACAGCTTACAGCAAATTCAGATTTTGGCCAGTGAACTTGTTTTACTGCATTGGAGGGATCTCACACTTTCAGGCTGGGTGGGGCCATGATATTGTTTGCCCTGAGAGCCCACAGGAATGAAAGATAATTTGCCTTCTTAAGCACCTTCCCTATTGTCCTGGGCTTGTTCTTGAGGATACAGTGTGAGGGTGAGACCAGCCAAGGAAGGAGAACAGCTTCTGAAAAAGTTTGTGAAGCTTGACCCACCCTGAGGCCACTTCTGTTCCACCCATGGAGTTACAGTGAATGCATACCCTCCTAGAATCTGGAGTCAGAGCTGAGGTCTCCCAAAGATCACTATCTGCTGGCAGACCAGAAAAATGCATGAATAGAAGGGAAATACATACATACATACATACATACATACATACATACATACATACATAAAAAGACAATCAAATGCCTCTAATGCCTCCTTCCCCAAGGTCCTTGGAAACTAACCTGCACCTCATTAGTGAGTACTTAGCTATGGTTTGAGCAATTGAACAGGGACAATTTTTAGTACACAGAACAAGTGGAACCAAGAATCAAAGAAAAATGGTAGCACATAGCTACTTAACAGTAAATCCTTTGGCAAGAAGAAGAAACTGAACACCAGAGTAAATTCAGCATCATGATCAGATGCCAAGACATCAGCAAAAAATTACAAGCCATACTAAGAAAAATATATATGACTCAGGCAAAGGAAAAAATCAGAGGCTCAGGTGAGACACTGGACTTGAAACAACTAATGAATGAAGTCATACAGATCTCCTAAAACAAATCATGGAATTGAATGATAACATGGCTAAATAAATAAAAGACATTCAGAAGATACTGGGTGAGCTTCAATTGGTTGCTCCTCCAACATGACCCACTGTTCACTGTGGGATTGGTTGTTCAGTGAGGGCTGCTCTGGGCTGTGGAACCCTGGCTGGCTAGCCATGCCTGGCCACCCAGCCTTCAGCAGCCATCACACTGATCAGTCAGCAGCCATCAACACTGAGGCAAGACCTACCAGCAGTGAAAAGATTACAACTCAATGAAGGCTCAGATGATGGGTAACATTTTCAGCAATAATTATTTAAATTTATTTTTTATTTTTTTTAAGAAAAGTATTTAGATTACATAAATGTTACATAAAAATATAAAGGATTCCCATATGCCCTGCTTCCCACACCTCACACATTTTCCCACACCAACAACATCTTTTATTAGCATGACACATTTATTACAATTGATGAAAACTTTTAGAGCTTTGCCACTAAGCATGGACCATAGTTTACACTCTCTTCCACACAATTCTGCAGGTTATGGCAAGACATGTAATGGCCCATATCTGTTATCACAATGTCATTCAGGAAAATTCCCAAGTGCCCAAAGTGCCCCCATATTTCACCTATATTTCCCTCTCCCTGCACTCAGAACCTCCAGTGGCCACTGCATCCACATGAATGATACAGTTTCTTCCATTGCCAGAATCACAAGTTTATACTAGAATACCAGCAAGTCTACTTTAGTCCATAGTTCATTCCCCAATCTTGAGGATTCTGGGATGGTGCTGCCCACTCCACCTCTAATAATTAAGGTTCAGATGAAAATCTGGCTTTGAAATCTTCACTGAGGACTACACCTTTTCAATGCTGAATCTGATGTAAAGTTCTTATTGAATTATGAATCTATTAAAACTGTTTTGTTTAAGTAGCTATGGTATTTGGTAAAACCTTTGAGTTTTAACAAGAATTTTTGCAAATACCCATTATTACTCTTGTGGTATATAAAAATTTTAATACTTTAAATCCCATAAGCTAATCTGTTTCAAAATTCATATTTATCACATTTATCATCTCTATTAGAGAATGTGCCTTGGATTGCTAAAGTGAGTTAAAGTATTGGACACCATCTATTTTATAAGAAGTATTTACAAATTATTTTCTTCCTTCCTCTACTAGTAATGATGATTTTTTAAATTTTTCTGCTCATATGTTTTCACCAACCTACCAATCCAGTGGCATGAAGTTTCCTAAACAGGCAGTTTTAGTTTTCCAGAAGTATTTCTGATACAAGTACTTCACACAAGGCTGAATTCTTACTTTTTGTTCTAAGTATTAGATTAACAACAACAAAAAAGGCAAAATGTTATTCAATACAAAAAAATCTCTTATTAAAATAAAAATATCTCAAAAGTGAAAAAATTTTAAATCTTGGATAGCACAAAGAAAAATTTTAAATCTTGGATAGAAAAATAAGAGAGCTTATGGGAATGGAAGGCACAATAAATGAGACTAAAAATACAATAGAGGCATACAACGGCAGATTGGAAATCATAGAAGAATGAATCAGGACAGACCAGCTAAAATTTTAAAGAGAGAATGAAAAAAATTGAGCAGGTGCTCAGGGAGTTGAATGATAACATGAAGTGCACCAACATACTCTTATGGGAGTTCCAGAAGTGGAAGAGACGGGAAAAGAGGCAGAAAGAGTATTTGAGGAAATAATGGTCAAAATTTTCCCAACTCTCATGAAAGACATGAATATATGTGTCCAGGAAGCACAGCATACTCCAATTAGAAAAAATCCAAGTAGACTTACCCCAAGACATATAATATTCAGAATGCTAAATGCCAAAGACAAAGAGAAAATTCTGAAAGTAGCAAGGGAGAAATGAAACATCACATACAAATGACATCCAGTAAGACTTAGTGCAGATTTCTTTTCAGAAACCATGGACATGAGAAGACAGTTGTATGATATAATTACAGTACTATAACAGAAAAAACTTCCAACCAAGAATTCTTTCTCTGACAAAACTGTCCTTCAAATATAATGGTAAATGTAATATAGTCACAGATAAACAGAAACTAAGTTTGTAAATAAGAATCCAACTCTTCAGGAAACACTAAAGAGAGTTCTGCAGCCAGGAAAAATAAAAAATTAAAAAATTAAAAAAAAAAAAAAAACAGAAAAAATGGAGAAAGAGGCTTGGAAGAGAGTGTAGAAGTGAAGAGTCTCAGAAAGGCTAACCAAAAGGGTAAAAAGGCAGACAAAAATAAGATATGACATATGAAAGCCAAAGGAAAAAATGATTGAAGTAAGTAATGCCTTTACAATGATATTGAATGTTAATGGACTAAACTCTCCAACCAAAAGACATAGGCTGACAAAATGGATAAGAAAGCATGAGTAATCCCTATGCTGTCTGCAGGAGACTCAACTTAGACCCAAGGATAAAAATAGTCTGAAGTTAAAATGTTGGGAAAAGATATTTCATGCAAACAGTAACCAAAAGAGAGCAGGAGCACCTATACAGGTGTCAGACAAAACAGACTTTAAATGCAAAAAAGTGATAAAAGGTGCAGAAGATCATTATATATTAATAAAATGCACAATCAACCAGGAAGGAGTAAGAGTCATAAATATCTATGTACCTAACCAGGGTGCCCCAAAATACATGAAGAAAACTCTGCAGAGAAATATTTGTCTTTACAATAATAGTTGAAGATTTCAACATGCCACTCATATCAATAAATAGTACAACTAAACAGAAGATGAACAAGGAAACAGAGAACTTGAACAATATGATAAATGAGCTGGACCTGAGAGACATATACAGAACATTGCACCCAAAATCAGCAGGTTATACATTCTTCTCAAGTGCTCAGAGATCTTTCTCCAGATAGAACATATATTGGGCCACAAAATAGATCTCAATAAATTTGAGAAGGTTGAAATTATACAAATCACCTTCTCTGATTACAATGGAATGGAGCTGGAAATCAATAATAGTGAAGAAAGGGGAAAAGTCACAAGTAAAAGGAGGCTAAACAGTACACTCCTAATCAATGGGTCAAAGAATGAATTGCAAGTGAAATTAGTAGATATCTCAAGATGAATGAAAACATGAACAAAACATATGGGATACAGCAAAAGAAGTGCTGAGAGGGAAATTTATAGTCTTAAATTCCTATATTAAAAATGAAGAAAGCTAAAATCAAAGTCTTAGCTGAACATCTGGAGAAACTAGAGAAAGAAGAGTAAACAAATCCCAAAGCAAGCAGAAAGAAAAACATAGCAATGATTAAGAGAAGAAATAAATGAAATTGAGAAAAAAAAGCAATAGAGAAAATCAACAAAACCAAAAACTGATTCTTTGAGAAGATCAATAAAATTGACAAACCCTTACCTAGAAAATAAAGAAAAAGGAGAGAATATATAAATAAATAAAATCAGAAATGAGAGGGGAGCCATTTTTACCAACTGCACAGAAATAAAAGGATCATTAGAGGATGTTATGATTAACCGTATGCCAACAAATTAGGCAACCTAGACAAAATGGACAAATTCTTAGAAAAGAACAAAAAACCTACATTGACTCTATGAGAAACCCAAAATAGAAAAGTGGAAGTAAAACACTCACTATTTGCAAATGACATGATCTTATATTTTGAAAATTCCAAAATATCTACAACAAAGCTATCAGAGCTAATAAATGAATTCAGCAAAATGGCAGAATACAAGATCAATGCAAAAATCATTAGTCTTTCTATATACTATTAATGAACAAGGTGAAGAAGAAATCAAGAAAAAATTCCATGTACAATAGCAAATAAAACATTCAAATATCTAGGAAATAATTTAACCAGGAATGTAACGGCTCTGTATTCTGAAAACTATGAAACACTGCTAAAAGAAATCAGAGAAGACCTAAACAAATATATGGACATTCTATGTTCGTGTATTGGAAGAATAAGCATTATGAAGATGTCAATCCTACCCAAATTGATTTCTAGATTCAATGCAATACCAATCAAAATTCCAACAACCTACTTTACGGAAATAGAAAAAGAAATTACCAAATTTATTTGGAAAGGAAAGGTGTCACAAATAGCCAAAAACATCCTAAAAAATGATGTAGGAGGACTTCCACTTCTTGATCTTAAAGTGTATTATAAAGCTACAGTGGTCAAAACAGCATGTAATTGGCATAAGGATAGACACATTGATCAATAAATTTGAAATGAGAGTTCATAAGTAAACTCTCACCTCTGTGGTCAACTGATTTTTGATAAGCCTACCAAGCCCACTTTTCTGGGACAGAACAGTCTATTCAACAAATGGAGCTGGGAGAACTGGATATCCATAACCAAAAGGATGAAAGAGGACCCCTATCTCACTCCCTATACAAGAATCCACACAAAATGGATCCAACACCTACATAAAAGCCAGGACCATAAAATGCCTAGAAGATAATATAGGGAAACATCTACAAGACCTTGCAGTAGGTGAGGGTCTCTTACACCTTACACCAAAAACACAAGCAACAAAATAAAAAATGGGACCTCAAAATTAAATATTTCTGCATTTCAAAGGACTTTGTAAAGAGTGTAAAAAGGCAGCCTACTCAATGGAAGAAAATACTTGGAAATTACACATCCAACAAGGGTCTAATATCCCTGATATATAGAGAGATCCTAAAATTCAATAATAAAAAGACAAATGATCTGATTTTTAAAATGGGCAAAAGACCTGAAGAGACATTTTTCTAAAGAAATACAAATGGTGAAAAAACATATGAAAAATTTTTCAACATAATTGGTGATTAGGGAAATGCAAATCAAAACTACAATGAGATATCATTTCACACCTACTAGAATGACCACTATTAACAAAACAGAAAATTACAAATGTTGGAGAGAATGTTGGAGAGATAGGAATGCTTATACACTATTGTTGAGAATATAGAATGGTACAGCCACTGTGGAAGTTTAGTGGTTCTTAAGGAATTTGGATATAAATATGCCATGGGACACAGTAATACCACTACTATGCATATACCCGGAAGAACTGAGAGCAGTGTCACAAAGAGACATATGCACACCAATATTCATAATGTTATTCACAATTGTCCAAAGATGGAAACAACCCAGATATCCATCAAGTGACAAACGGATAAGCAAACTGTGGTATAGACACATGATGGAATAATATACTGCTGCAAGAAGAAATGGAGTCATGAAGCATATGACAATGTGAATGAACCCAGAGGACATTATGTTGAGTGAAGCAAGCCAGTACAAAAGGACAAATATATGCTTTTGTTATAATGAAATAAATGTAATGAGCAAACTAATGGAGTTAATAGCTAGAATGTAAGTCACTAGAGAATAAAATGTGGTTAGAGAATGGAAAGGTAGGGTTTAGTCAGTGCAGAATTGGTAAAAAAGTTTTTCGTGAATGTTTGGAAATGAATAGAAATGGTGAAAGCACATCATAGGATTTGTAATTAGTAGCACTAACATATGGACAGGATAGTGGTTTGTTTTTACTGTTTTGTTTTGTTTTTTCTTTTTTTTTTTTGGAGTAATTAAAATCCTCTAATATTGATGGAAGTGATGAATGTGCAATTCTGTGATTAAAACATACGCCATTGATTGTACACTTTAGGTAAATTGTATGGTTTATGAACAAAAATTATAATAGGATGGGTTGGGAAAAAACCACACCAAATGTAAGTAATGGACTATAGTTAGTAGTTATACTTTGGTGATGCTCTTTCATAATTTGTTACAAATGTTTCACAACAATGCAAGATATTGGTGGTGGGTTGAGGTATGGGAGCTCTGTATGATATTGTGCATGTACTTTTTCCATACACTTATTGTTTTTGTATATTCATTTCTGAGTGATATAATTCAAATATATATGTAGAAGCCCATGAACATGCTGACTGTCTGAGCAAAAATAATCCAAACAATTTGGTAAATGTTCCAGGAGACCAAGCAGTTGCCTGAGTTGAGCTAAAGTGGAATCCAAATGAACAGTCAGACAGGACCAAATTGAATCATTAAGCTTATATTATTGCAGGTCTTAGAAAAGAAGAGTCCAAACAAAGGAACCTTAATAAAATCAGCAAATAGTTCAACTCTCTGATAAAAACAAACTGTCTATTTAGAGCAACTGCTCAGGCCTATGGGCAGTTCACTGATTTAGACCCAGAGCACCTCACTAACCAGTGCACTGTTAATTACACTTAATGTGCTACTGATATAAGGAGAAAATGCCAGAAATTGGAAGGGGAATTGGACATGCCTATGTCACAATTAGTAGCGATTGCTTTTAAGGTTTCTCACACTTAGAGTCCATCCATGAGAAGCAACAAAAGAAACATACTGCCTACAAAGCCAGCCTCATAGAAGCATCTATCAGCAAGAACGTCAGAGGCCCACAGACCCTGAGATGAATGAAAGCTTCCATGGGAAGCTCAGAGAAGAGTAAGATCCCCCAGGGCCCCCAGGAATACAATTAGGTTCCCAGCATAGCACTTACTATAAAGAGGAGGGACACTGGAAGCAGGAATACCTGAGTCTCCCTGGGAAGGGAGGGGTCAGAATATCCCACCTAGCAGCCCAAATCCCAAAGCTAGCAGGGGATGAAGACAGCAACCTGGAGTGATGGGGTCTGGGAAAACCTTCCATTGGTCAGGAAAGCACCCATATCACACACAATGAACCTCAGGTCTCATTTCAAGTGGGTAAGAAGTTAGTTGGCTTCTTGAAGGACACTGGAACCACTTATTCAGTTTTAAACCAGAGGCTAATTAAAGAAACTAATGAATCATTTCCTATCATTGATGTTTGGGGAACTAAAAGGTTTAAACGATTTTCAGAACCACTGCCATGTCAGACTGGAAAGACTCATCTGACTCATTAGATTTCACAACATGTCTGAATGCCTACTTCTCCTTCTCAGCCAGCACTATCCAAATTGCAAGCTTCACTTTGATTTTCAACTAAAAATGAACATAGAGGTCCAAGCCATACAGATCTGTGCCTTCCAAGCAGCCCTGCTGGATTTAGCTGGGGACACTGAGAAGTTTGAAGTACCCAAAGAGATAAAACAACAGGTTCCAGCTGAGGTATGACCTAATGGGGGAATCCCCCAAATGGGCAGTTGAAGCACAGGAAGTCAAGCTAAGACTGTGGCCAAACACGACCCCACCACATCTAAAACAGAATCCACTCAGACAGGAGGTTAGAGCCAGCATCCCACCCTAATCAAGAAATTTCTCAAGTATGGACTAATTAGACGCTGTTAACCAGACTTTAATACCCCTATCTTACCAGTGCTTAAATCAGGTACTCAGGGATGTAGATTTGTACAAGATGTGAGAGCTATTCATCAGATAGTAGAGGATGTCTACCCAGTGGTGCTCAATCCCTACACACTCTTTTTGTTAATATTACTAACACATACACCTGATCCACAGTCCTGGACTTAAAAGATGCTTTCTTTTGCACCCTGCTAGAGAACGAATCACAGAGACTCTTTGCTTTGGAATGGGAAGATCCCCAAAATGGAATGAAGCAACAGTTGTGTTGGACTGTGCTGCCATGGGTTTAAGAATTCTGTGACCTTTTCAGGGCAAGCCCTATCCATGGATCTGCAGGTGGTGCAACTCAGGGAAGGAATCTTTCTTCAATATGTAGATGACATAGCAAAATGCAAGAGGCCTTAGATGAGAACACAATAATAATTTTACAGAGACTAGCTGAGAAGGGATATAAGTGACCAGAGGTGCATTTGCACAGTGATTCATTGGCTGTTGCCAATGGTTTGGCTGGATGGTCAGGAACTTGGAAGGAACATAATTGGAAAACTGATGAAGAAGAGGCCTGGGGAAGAGGTGTGTGGGTAGACTTTTCTGAAGGGGCAAAAAACATGAAAGTATTTGTGTCCCATGTGCATGCTCACCAGAGGGTGACTTCAGCAGAGGAAG
>JAQZBX010073486.1:0-14907 GCA_029593785.1 Cabassous unicinctus | reverse complement strand
AAAAAAAAAAAAAAAGAAGAAAAATACAGTGAGAAACCTTCTTGTAGTTTTTAATCAGATTAGGCATTTTTTATGCCCCTTCAATAACCACTGAAAACTTCTGTGGAGTTATGATAAAATAATTGTTTAATTTTTTTCTAAAGCAGTTAAGAGTATCAGTGTACAAACATGTATAAACAGTATTTTGTACATTCAATTAAATTACATAAAGCATATAAAAATAGGAATGAAAAGCCCTAAGTATATATGAAATATATGAGTAGATTAAGTGATAAGGACCTTTGTTGCAAGCTTGGAGTGTATTTATTTCAATCATATCCTTTTCCAAATAGAAGATCAAGTAGACATTTACTAGGTTCCAAATATACTTTAAAACTTATGCACACTATATGAAAAACCCACAGCCAACATTATACTCAATGGGGAAAGGTTGAAAGCTTTCCCTCTAAGATCTGGAACAAGACAAGGATGCCCACTGTCACCATTGTTATTCAATATTGTACTAGAAGTTCTAGCTAGGGCAATTAGACAAGAAAAAAAAATTAAAGGCAACCAAATAGGAAAAGAGGAAGTAAAACTCTCACTGTTTGCAGATGACAAGATCTTGTACTCAGAAAATCCTGAAGTATCCACGACAAAGCTACTTGAGCTAATAAGTTCAGCAAAGTGGGAGGATACAAGATCAACATGCAAAGATCAGTAATGTTTTTGTACACTAGTACTGAACAACCTGAGGAGGAAATCAGGGGAAAAATTCCATTTTCAATAGCAACAAAAAGACTCAAATACCTAGGAGTTAATTTAACCAAAACAGTACAGGAGCTATATGCAGAAAACTACAAAACAATGCTAAAAGAAATTAAAAAAGACCTAAACAAATGGAAAGACATTCCATGTTCATGTATTGGAAGAATAAATATCGTGAAGATGTCAATCTTACCCAAACTCATTTATAGATTCAATGCAATACCAATCAAAATCCCAACAGCTTACTTTACAGAATTAGAGAAGGCAATTACCAAATTCATTTGGAAGGGTAAGTGCACCCGAATAGCCAAAAGCATTCTAAAAAAGAAGAGCGACATGGGAGGAATTTCACTGCCTGACCTTGAAACATATTACAAAGCTACAGTGGTCAAAACAGCATGGTACTGTCATAAAGATAGACACATCGATCAGTGGAATAAAATTGAGAACCCAGAAATAACCCTCACCTATACAGTCAACTGGTTTTCAACAAACCTACCAAGTCCATGTTAACGGGAAAAAACAGTCTCTTCAACAAATTGTGTTGGGAGAAATGGATATCTATAACCAAAAGAGTGAAAGAGGACCCCTATCTCACCCCCTATACAAGAATCAACTCAAAATGGATCAAAGATCTAAATATAAAAGCCAGGACCATAAAACTACTAGAAGAAAATGTTGGGAAACATCTTCAAGACCTTGTAGTAGATGGTGGTTTCTTGGACCTTACACCCAAAGCACCTGCAACAAAAGGAAAAATAGATAAATGGGACCTCCTCAAAATTCAACACTTTTGCACCTCACAGGACTTTGTCAAAAGGGTGAAAAGGCAGCCAGCTCAGTGGGAAAAAATATTTGGAAATCACATATCTGATAAGGGTTTAATATCCGGGATATATAAAGAGATGTTACAACTCAACAATAAAAAGACAAATGACCTAATTAAAAAATGGGCAAAAGACTTGAATAGACATTTCTCCAAAGAAGAAATACAAATGGCAAAAAAACACATAAAAAAATGCTCAGCATCACTAATGATTAGGGAAATGCAAATCAAAACTACAATGAGGTATCATTTCACACCTATCAGAATGGCCACTATTAAAAAGACAGAGAGCTACAAGTGTTGGAGAGGATGTGGAGAGATAGGAACACTTATTCACTGTTGGTGGGAATGCAGAATGGTTCAGCCACTGTGGAGGAGTGTTTGGCAGTTCCTAAAGAAGTTGAATATAGACTTGCCACATGACCCGGCAATACCTCTACAGGTATATACCCAGAAAAACTGAGAGCAGTGACACAAACAGACATCTGCACACCGATGTTCATAAGAACATTATTCACGATTGCCAAAAGTTGGAAACAACCCAGGTGTCCATCAACAGACGAATGGATAAACAAACTGTGGTCTATTCACACGATGGAACATTATGCAGCTGTAAGAAGAAATGAAGTCGTAAAGCATATGACAACATGGATGAACCTGGAGGACATTATGTTGAGCAAAGCAAGCCAGACACAAAAGGACAAATACTGTATGAATGTGTTACTATGAACCAAATATATTGTGCAACATATTGTTTGACTCAAAAAAAAATTTATATGTATCCAGTACATTTAATTGAGAAATGTATGTACTTAGTCATCTGTGTTTACCTTTTAGTTTTTAAATATTTATATTTTCAATTATTAAATGAACAAATAAAGTTTTTTAAAAAAAACAAAACTTATGTACACTCCAGATCTGTTTCCTGAGAGATTAAATCATGATTTCACTTCAGAAAATGGTGATACTGTCACGACTTCCATTACTTCACCTACTGGCTATCTGATCCTCAAGATAAACAGGAATGAGGAGAAATTAAATTTTTATAAGAGGTGAAGTGCTACCCTAAGTGAAAAGGCAAAATGGTGTCACTAGTTCTTATTCTGACATACCAAAGACATAAAAAAATGAGAGAGAATATTATAATGAACACTCACGTATCATCCACCACTCAAGAAATATGATGTTGAACTTCCAGGAAGATGGCAGATTAGAAAGGCACGGGTCTCTCTCCTCTCCCAGAAAAATAGCTAGAGGACAGGCAGAAATGGCCTGGAAAAAAAAAGTTCTAGGGTGTAGGATACCAGGGGAAGGCTGGACACTGCCCAGATGAGAGGGGGGCAAAGGAAAAGAACCTTGACATTAAGGAGCTATGAACAGCAGGGGAAGCAGAGAGAGAGCAAGAGGCGATGAATTTTCTTGTTTGTTTGGTTTTTGTTTATTATTATTATTAATGAAATAATGGAAATGCTCTAATGATTGAGGTGATGAATGCACAACTATGTGATTATATCAAATACCACTGATTGTACACTTTGGATGAATTGTATGCTTTATTAATACGTATCAATAAAATTAATTTGTTTAAAAAAAAAAAAAAAGACCATGAGCAGAAACTGCTCTGCCACTGCGGGCGCCCCTCCCTCACCTAACAAACAGAGAGCTTTGAATTCTCTGGCCCCAGGCCTGCAGCTACAGAAAAAGGGGGCCCCCAGGGTCCCACCTCCCCAGGAAAGAGTGACGCAGTATAAGGCTGATTCAGCTTTTGACCCACAGGTTTGGTCTGCTGTGTCCCATGAGCCCTTCCAGGCTGGGTGGGGCCGTGCCATTTTTTGCCCCAGGAGCCAACACAGAACTAGAGATCCAACTCTCACAAACACCCTCCTTACTGACCGGGACTGGTTGTTGAGGACACAGAGGGGAGTGGAATTATTTCCTACCTGGGAAAAAAGGGGGAGCAGCCAGCAAAGGTTGGAGAATTGTCTCAGAGAAAGTTTGTTTAGCAAGGCTCTTAGCCTCCAGACAGGACCCTCCATCACATTAATTCAGTCCTTGTTGCAGTGAACACACTCCAACCAGGCTTTGAACTGAGCGGGCTGAGAAACACTGCCATCTACTGGCGGATGAAAGAAGTGCACATGAGGAATTTCAAAGTAAGAGAGGCTTTTTCTGGCCTTTACAGCCTCCAAGGCCTTGGAAGTAGATCTGCAACCCATTACTGAGTCCAGGGCCCAGATTTGAGCAACTAACAGGGACAATCCTAAAGACCCAGACAGGTTGAACCAAGATTCAAAGAACAGCAGTAACAGAGTCTCCCGCCACTAAATCCCTACAATAAAAGAAATTCAGCATCAGCATAAACTCACCATCATTATCAGATGCCTAGACATCAGCAAAAAATTACAAGCCATACTAAGAAAATGGAAGAAATGACCCAAGCAAAGGGATATATCAAACACCCAGATGACACACAGGATTTGAGACAACTAATCAACGAGATTCATATAAATTTCCAAAATCAAATTAGTGAGTTGAAAGACAATATGGCTGAAGAGATAAAAGGACACCAAGAAGACACTGAGTGAGCACAGAGAAGAATTTGAGAACCTGAACAGAAAAGTAACAGAGCTCATGGGAATGAAAGAAATGATAGGTGAGTTAAAAAACATATTAGAAAGACAGTCTTATATATCAATTTTAAGTATATTTGTATTTCACTTGTCGATTTACTGTGCAATATAGTCCGATGTTACATTTTTAAAGAGAGACTCATTTTAGACCCAAGGATACAAACCAGCTGAAAGTGACAGGTTGGAAAAAGATACTCCATGCAAATAGTAACCAAAAAGGAGCAGGGTAGCTATACTATTATCGGACAAAACAGACTTTAAATGCAAAAAAGTTATAAGAATTACAGAAGGCCATTATATATTAATAAAAGGGACAACCCTCCAAGAAGAAATAACAGTCATGTCTATGCACCTAACCAGGGTGCCCCAAAATACATGAGGTAAACTCTGGCAATGGTGAAGGGAGAAACAGACATCTCTACATTAATAGTAGGAGACTTCAACACACTACTTACATCATTAGATAGAGAAGATCAACAAGAAAACAGAGAACGTGAACAATATGATAAATGAGCTAGATCTAACAGACGTATACAGAACATTGCATCCCAAATCAGCAGGTTATACATTCTTCTCAAGTGCTCATGGATCTTTCTCCAGTATAGACCACATGTTAGTCACAAGGCAAGTCTCAATAAATATAAGATGAATGAAATTATACAAAGCGCCTTTTCAGATCATAAGGGAATGAAACTGGAAATCCATATTAGACAATAGGGAAAATACACAAGCGTGTGGAGGCAAAATGGCATACTCTTAAACAATCAGTGGGTCAAAGAAGAAATTGTAAGAAAAATTAGTAAATATATTGAAATAATTCTAAAATATTTTGTGATGATGAATGCACAACATTGTGATTATACTAAAATCCATTGATTGTACACTTTGCATAGACTGTATGGTATGTGAATGTATCTCAATAAAACTGCTTAATAAATAAATAAATAATTGTGCAAGAATACCCAGAAGTAGCACCTATGTACAGCAGGGGAAACTAGAGAGATTAAGAAGTGAAGAATTTTCTTGTTTGTTTTTTATTATTATTATTGAAATAATGAAAATGCTCTAATAATGATTGAAGTGATGAATGCACAACTATGTGATTATACCAAATACCATTGATTGTACACTTTGGGTGAATTGTATGCTTTATTAATATGTATCAATAAAAATGATTTGTTTAAAAAATAAAAAGAATTATAAGAGGATATTATGAGAAACTATATGCCAACAAACTAGACAACCTAGATAAAATGGAAAAATTCCTAGAAACCCACAAACAAGCTACATTGACTGTACAAGAAATACAGGAACGTAAACCAATCACATTTAAAGAGATTGAATCAGTCATCAAAATCTCCCAACAAAGGAAAGTCCAGGACCAGATGGCTTCACAGGTGAATTCCACCAAACATTTAGAGAAGAATTAACACCAATCCTGTTTAAAATCTTCCAACAAATTGAAGACAAGGGAAAATTACCCAACACACTTTATGAAGCCAATATCACCCTATTACCAAAGCCTGATAAAGATACCACAAGAAAAGAAAATTAAAGACCAATCTCTCTATTGAACATAGATGTAAGGATTCTCAACAAAATACTTGCAAACAGAATCCAACAGCATATCAAAAGACTTATACACCACGACCAAGTGGGATTTATTCCGAGTATGCATGCATGGTTCAACATAAGAAAATCAATTAATGTAATACACCTTTATGGCAGTTTGATATTATTTAAGAATTCCAAAAAGAAAGATTATATTTTTGTAAATTGGTCTGTTCCTTTGGGTGTGATACCCTTTGACTGCATTAGGTTCAGCTGAGATGGCTTTGATTAAATTATGTTAAGATTGGGACTTTGATTCGACCATGTCAGTAGGGCATGACTCTGGGTTGAGTCCCTGCCCCTTTGGTGGGCTATATAAACAGACGCTCACTCAAGAAGACACCCAGAAGAAGATACACGGAAAAGAAAGAGAGCTCCAGAGATACGGCAGAGGAGAACTTTCATCCTGCGGCCTGGGAAAAGAGATGAGCCATCTGCCTGACAGCTTGCAGCTAAAGAGAACAGAGCAGGTGAGCTGAGGAAGCCCGCAAAGAAACAAACCCATTGCCACCTGTAACTGAGAAAGAGGAAGGCTGAACCCTCACAGAGATTGGCAACCATCTTGCTTCAACACATGGCAAGTGGCTTTGGTGAGAAAGCAACCTTGAGTTAGACTCTTTAGGGCCTTGTAACTGAAAGCTTTTACCCTTTATAAAACCAAACAGATTTCTGGTACTTTGCATCAGCACCCTATTGGCTGACTAATACAACCTCATTAATAAATTGCAGGAAAAAACATATCATCATTTCAATCGATGCAGAAAAGGCATTTAACAATTACCAGCATCCTTTTTTTGAACAAATCAATTTTATTGATACATATTAATAAAGCATAAATCCATCCAAAGTGCACAATCAATGAATGGTATTTGGTGTAATCACATATTTGTGCATTCATCACTTCAATTATTCTTAGAGCATTTTCATTATTTCAATAATAATAATAATAAACAAAAAACAAACAAAACTCATCACCTCTCTATCTCTCTGTGCTTCCCCTGCCGTATATAGCTGCTATTCTTTTTGCTTCTCTCTAGTATATTTGTATTTATATTTTTGAAAAAACAGTCTTATATATGCAATATCACCCATATTCGTGTTGAACATGAGGTTTTACTATCTGATACAGTCCCACATTACAGTTTTTAGTTTCCTTCTAGTAATACACACGACCTTAGACTTTCCTTTTCAACCACTGTCATACCCATACAATAGCACTGCTAGTTACAAACACCATGATATCCAGCATCTTTTTTGATAAAAACACTTCAAATGATAGGAATAGAAGGAAAATCCCTCAATATGATAAAGGGCATATATGAAAGACACACAGTCAACATTGTACTCAATGGAAAAAGGTTGAAAGCTTGCCCTCTAAGATCGGAAATAAAACAAGGATGCAAGGATGCTCACTGTCACCACTGTTATTCAACATTGATCTAGAAGTTCTAGCTAGAGCAATAAGACAAAAATAAATAAATAAATAAAAGATATCCAAACAGAAAAAGAGGAAGTAAAACTCTCACTATTCATGGATGACAGGTTTCTATATTTAGAAACTTCTGAAACATCTACAACAAAGCTACTTGGGCTAATAAAGAGTTCAGCAAAGTGGCAGGATACAAGAACAACACCCCAAAATCAATAATGTTTCTGTACACTAGTATTGGTCAATCTGAGGAGGAAATCAGGGAAAAAATCCCATTTACAGTAGCAACAAAAAGACTCAAGTACCTGGGAATCAACTTAACCAAAGAATTACAGGACCTATATACAGAAAACTACAAATCAATGCTAAAAGAAATCAATGAAGAACTAAACAAATGGGAAGACATTCCATGTTCACGGACTGGAAGACTAAATATCGTGAAAATGTCAATCCTACCCAAACTGATTTATAGATTCAAAGCAATACCAATCAAAATTCCAAAGCCTACCTTACAGAAGTAGAAAAGGCAATTACCAAATTGATTTGGAAGGGAGAGTACACCAAAATAGCCAAAAGCATTCTAAAAAAGAAGAGCAATGTGGGAAGAATTTCACTGCCTGACCATGAAACATATTACAAAGCTATAGTGGTCAAAAGAGGATGGTCCTCGCATAAAGATAGGCACATCGATCAGTGGATTAGAATTGAGAGTCCAGAAATGAACCTTCACCTCTATGGCCAACTGGTTTTCAACAAACCTACCAAGTCCATGCTGTTGGCACAAAACAGTCTCTTCAACAAATGGTGCTGGGGGAAATGGATATTTGTAACCAAAAGAATGAAAGAAGACCTCTATCTCACTTCCTATACAAGAATCAACTCAAAACGGATCAAAGACCTAAATATAAAGCCAGGACCATAAAACTACTAGAAGAAAATGTAGGGAAACATCTTAAAAGAACTTGTGGTAGGTGGTGGTTTCTTAAACCTTACGGGTGTAAGCAATGAAAGAAAAAATAGGTAAATGGGACCTCCTCAAAATTCAACACTTTTGCACCTCAAAGGACTTTGTCAAAAGGGGTGAAAAGGCAGCTAACTGAATGGGAGAAAATATTTGGAAATCACATATCTGATAAGGGTTTAATACCCATGCTTTATAAAGGGATGCTTCAATTCAACAATGAAAAGACAAATAACCTGATTAAAAACTGGGCAAAGGGAAGTGGATGTGGCTCAAGTGATTGGGCTCCTGTCTACAATATAGGAGGTCCAGGGTTTGATTCCTGGAGCCTCCTGGTGAAAAGCAAGCTGGCCCATGTGGAGAGCTGGCCCGCTCAGAGTGCTAGCCCATGCATGAGTGCTGGCCCACATGGAGTGCTGGCCCACGGGGAGAAGCTGGCGCAGCAAGATGACACAACAAAAGGAGACACAGAAGAGAGACAATGAGAAACACAGCAAATCAGGGATCCGAGGTGGCGCAAGAGATTGAGCAGGCTCTTTCCACTCTGGAAGGTCCCAGGATCGATTCCAGGTGCCACCAAAAGAGAGGAAAAGCAGACACAGAAGAGCACACAGAGAGAAAGTGAGTGCAAAACAAGGGGGGTGGGGAGAAACAAACAAATCTTAAAAAAAAAAAGAAAAATGGGCAAAAGCCTTGAATAGACATTTGTCCAAAGAAGACATACATACAATTGGTGAAGAAACACAAGAAAAAATGTTCAACATCACTAGCAAATCAAAACTACAGTGAAATATAATTTCACACCTATTGGAATGGCCACTATTAAAAAGACAGAGAATTACAAGTCCTGGAGAGGATGTGGAGAAATAGAAACTTATTCACTGTTGGTGGTAATGTAGAATGATACAACCACTGTGGAGGACTGTTTGGCAGTTCCTAAAGAAATTGAATATAGATTTGCCATGTGACCCGGCCTGTCTACTGGGTATATACCCAGAAGAACTGAGAGCAGTGACACGAACAGACATCTGCACACCGATGTTCATATAGGTGTTATTCATGATTGCCAAAAGATGGAAACAACCCAGGTGGTCCACCAACCAATGAATGGATAAACAAATTGTGTTGTATATACATGATGGAATATTATGCAGCTGTAAGAAGAAATGTAAGAAGAAATGAAGTCGTGAAGCATATGACAACATGGATGAACCTGGAGGACATTATGTTGAGTGAAGCAAGCCAGGCACAAAAGGACAAATACGGTATGATCGCATATAAATATACTAAATATACTGTGTAATCTCATGGAGTTAATAACTTGAATATGGGTCACCAGAAAACAGAATGAGGTTAGAGAATGGAAAACTGAGGGATAACTTGTGCAGAATTGGTAAAAAGGATGCATGTTAAGCTTTGGAAATGAATAGAAAAGTTGAAAGCACAACACAATGTTTGTAACTAGCAGTGCTATTATACCGGTATGACAGTGGTTGAAAGGGAAAGTCTAAGGTCATGTGTATAACTAACAAGAAAGCTCAAAAATGAGCATGGGACTGTATAGCATAGTAACACTTTATGAGAATTATATGGGTAATATTGCATTTATAAGACTGTTTTTTTTGAACCTGAACAAATATATGTTAATGTTACAAGATATTAGTATCAGAGGAAAAAAACATTATGCTAAGTGAAAGAAACCAGACACAAAGAACTACATAATTTATAATTCCATTTATATAAACTCTAAAGATAAATCAATTTATAAAGATGACATTAGATTAGTGGTTATGTAGGACTGGGTAAGGGAGAGGTGACTGATACGTGGTGTGTTTTTCTTTTTGGAGCAATGAAATTGACATACAAATTTTTGTGGTGATGAACACACAACATTGTGACTATACAAAAGCCATTGATTATACACTTTGGATAGATTGTATGGTATGTGAATATATCTCAGTAAAACTGCTTTAAAATAAATTAATAAATATGCAAGAATAGCCAGAAATAGCAGCTATGTACATGAGGGGAAGCATAGAGAGATTGAGAGGTGATAAATCTTTCGTTTGTTTTTTTCTTTATTATTGAAATAATGAAAATACTTTAATAATGGTTGAAGTGATGAATGCACAACTATGTGACTATACCAAATACCATTTATTGTAAACTTTGGATGGATTGTATGCTTTATTAATATGTATCAATAAAATTGATTTGTTAAAAAAAAAAAGAAATATGTCAAATACAGTTGAAGCCCATTTGTTCTCTTCTACTACTACCATTCCGATTTTGCTTATCTTTATATGTTTACTGCATATGGATGCATCCATAGTTATGCATGCTTTTATTTTTTTCTCAAAGTGTGTTTTTTAAAATTATTATTTATTTATTTATTTATTTATCCCCCCTTGCTGCTTGTGCTCGCTGTGTCCATTTGCTGTGCATTTTTCTGTGTCTGCTTGTCTCCCTTTGTTGGGTCGTCCTGCTGCGTCAGCTCACCGTGCTGTGCGGGCTGGCTGGCCTTCACCAGGAGGCCCCGGGAATCGAACCCGGGGCCTCCCATATGGTCCCGGGATTGAGCCACATCCGCTTCCCAAACAGTGTGTTTTTGAGGGCAAGATATATGTCTTTAAATTTTCCTTAATATCTTTTTTAGTGTGTTTTAAGTATTTAATTCATATATATATTTTTTTAATTTATTTTTTAATTTTTAAAAGATACTTAGATTACATAAATGCTACATAAAAAAACATAGGGATTCCCATATGCCTGGCTCCCCATACCTCCCATTTTATTGAGATAATTTGTAGACCATACAATTCACCTTTGTAATATTCACAATCCAGAGGTTTTTGTGTATTCATAGTCTTGGGAAATAATCATTGCACTCTAATTTCATTTTCATCACGTCAAAAATATCTTTTCTGTGTGACTTTTTGGGATTTGTAAGTGTAAAATATAAAATAAATGCTTATGGAAAACTTTTATCTACAGTTTAAAGAATAATGAAATCAATACCCACACACCCACCACCCAGCTTTAGAAAAACATCATTAGTTCTTGTGTGTTCCTATTACATTCAGCTCCCCTTCCCCGGCAGAAGGACTCCCTCTCCTGAATTTTGCAACAACAATTCCCTTGCTCTTTTCTAGTTACACCTCAAATAGTCTTTAAACACTGCATTTAGCTTTGCATGTCTTTAAGCTTTCTATAAATGTCATTACATTGTACATACTCTTATCAGTTTGCTTTTGTTTTGCTCAATATTGTCTTTTTGAGATGCATCCATGTGGATGCTACTGTGTAAACAACAATGTATTCATTCTCTTGTTGATGAACATTAGGATACTTCTAATTTTTTGCTTTTACAAAGCCTTGTGATTATTTTTGTGTATATAAGGAAGAGTTTCTGTAGGTTACAGATCTAGAAGTAGAATATCTGGTTAAATGGCACATGCTTCTTTGACTTTACTAGATTTCACTAACTTGCCGCCCAAAGTGGTTTTATTAGTCTAGTTATAATGGCAGTAGATAATTTTTTGCTCCACTTCCTTTTATCCTTTCAGTTTTCATTTTTGACAATCCAATGTAGTATCTTGCCGTAAAGTTGTAATATGCATTTCCCTAATTATTAGTCTGGTAGAGCATTTTTCAGTGAGCTCCACATGGGAATAAATCATTCAGGTTTCCTTTTCTGTGAACTGCCTATTCCTGCACTCTGCCCATTTTTCTGTTGCATTGTTCTTTTTATTCCTTTGAACCAAATGCTCTCTATAAATTCCAGGTACATACAATTTTTTTTCAGTCAGTTACAGGTATTACAAATGTCACCTCCCATTTGTGAGCTTGTCTTTTCACTTACTTTATAAAGAAGTTTACACTAATTTTAAGATAGTAAAATTATCAGTCTTTTCCTAAACGGTTATTTTTCTCATTTAGGAAATCTCTCGTTACCCCCAAATTCTTATTTTTCTGCATTGTATTCCAAAAGTTTTATACTTTTATCACATATATTAGTTCCTGAATCTATGTGGAACTAATTTTCTTAATTACTGGAGTCAGGGAGTGGGAAGCCAGTGCTCAACCACTGAGCTACACTGGCTCCCCCAAGTTGGTTTTTTCGTTTGTTTGCTTGTCTGTTTTGTTTTTGTTTTTAGGAGGTACCAGAGATTGAACCCAGGACCTCGTATGTGGGAAGCAGGTGCACAACCACTTGAGCTACATCCACTCCGCAAATCTTTGGCCAGGGTTTTTTTTTTAAGGAGGTACCGGGGATTGAACCCTGTACTTTGTACATGTGAAACAGGCACTCAACCACTGAGCTACAGCCACTCTCTGATTTTTTTAATAGTGTGAAGGACAGGTCCAAATTTTCTTTCTTTTCAAATGGATAACCAGTTGTATTAGTACCTTTTATTAAAGAGCTTCTCCTTTAATGATAAAACACCACTGATATGTAATGCTAGCTGTCATAAATCAAGCATCACTGTAAGTGTGGTAAGTTTCTAGGCTACTGCTTCATTCTTCAGTGTGCTTATCCCTATACAAATACAACTTCCTCCAGGGCAGCAACAATATCAGCACACATGCCTTCTCTGGTTTTCAAATCCCTTTTTGGCCTCTGAGCATTCCCTTGTCCTTCTTGTGAGTTCAACTATGCATGTAAAAGGCTTTTTCTTTTTTTTCCTCTTTTTTTTTTTGTAGAAAGCTTTTTAATAGATTTTATCTAACACTTCTAGGCTTATAGTGAGAGTTTTCAGACTACCTGGTTAACCAAAAACCAATGCTGGAAAGATAATTCATTTAAGTTATTCTTAAAGCCTACTGGTGATTATCTCACCTTCAGGATATAAGAGAAAAAAATGTTCACAGATTGGGGAATTTTTCTTCATTAAAGAAGTCAAGGTGACATTTTAAGTAGCATAATATTGATTATGTTTGGGTTAAAATACACATTAAATAAAAAATACCTTTGTATATATCAGTGAAACTTGACCAAAATAAGACTTAGATTTCCAAAAGTAAAATAAAGCAGTTGAGACAATAATCACCAGACCCTGTAACTGGGCCATAGGAGGAATGAAACCAATGAGATATAAAAGCCCTTGTTTCTCACGAAACAACCTTGTGTGGGACAGATTGGTAAGAATTTTTTTTTCAATTTGATGGACAGTTGTGGTGACAGAACACGAAGTAGTCAGCACCATGGGCATAAATTACATAACCTGTCTCATGACAGGTGTTATAGGAATGAAATGAGTTGATACGTGGTTGTAAACAAAAAACAAAAAAACACACCAACAGCAAGTTAAAACAGTGTCTGGCATGTAGTAATCATTTTATGAGTATTTGGCTAAATAAAAATCCAGGGTGGAATTACAACCATTCTACTTGGATTTTGTGTCACTATATGCCCAGCTAGGAAATACGGAGATCCACACAGATGATATGGTTCAGAAAAGAGCCCTTAACATTACATCTATTTAAAAGGCAAATCCATCCAGAGGGGTGGAATGTCCTGTTGTTAGATCAGAAGTAGATATTGGGAAACAGAGAGTTATCACCCTCTTCTTTTGTTTATTTAAACACCCAATAAATACGTTTCATTTTCTTTCTAAAAGATTGGGTACTGAGTGCCACATTTACCAGGAATATGTAAATAAGTTACTCCACACAGACAGAAAGAGTGTAACAGCACTAATCCCAATTGTAATTAGTTAGGTTTAATGTTTGTCCTCCCATTACACAGTAATGATAAAACTGAGTCTATTTTTTTTTCACTGGTATATCCCTAGCCTCTAGCACAGTGTCTGCCACAGAAAGCACTAAATACTTGTCAAGTAAGTAAATCAAACAATTTCAATATAATATGATGAATGCTAAGAAAGAGGTATATGCAAGATGCTAAATCATGTGTGGCAGTTTGAGATTATTTTATGAATCCCCAAAAAAGAAAGATTATGTTTGTAAACTAATTTATTCCTTTGGGTGTGATACCCTTTGAGTGCATTAAATTCAGTTTGAGGGGCCTTTGATTACTTGATAAGATAGCTTTAATTTAAGACTTTTGACTATTTCAGTGAGGTGTGACTCAAGTTGAGTCCCTGCCCCCTTGCTGGGTCTGATATAAACAGACTCACACAGACAGATAGAGGAAAAAAAGAAAAGAAAAGAAAACTTATAATTTATTCGCAATGTGAGAGAGAAAATTGCTTAAGCACAAAGCCCCCAAGGGGCTAGGCTCACAGAACAGCTCAGGAAGAGACCAGCTCTGCTATATACCTAATAGCTTATAGCTGAACTTGGGAAGAAAGCAGAACAGCTGAGACTGATATAGGAGGTCTGGAAACAGACAAGCCCTATGCCCGCTTGCAGCTGAAACAGAGAAAAAAGCAGAGCAGCGGAGCCTGAGAGAGGAAGACTGCAGGGAAAGGCAGAGAGCAGGCAGGTATCACGTGCCATTTTGCTTCAACACGTGGCAGCTGACTGGTGAGAAAGCACCTCTTATGGTGCCCTGAGTTGGACTTTTCACGGCCTTGGAACTTTTAAGCTTTTCCTGCAAATAAATCCCCATTATAAAAACCAACAGGGGAAACGGATATGGCTCAAGCGACTGGGCTCCCATCTACCCAAGGAGGTCCAGGGTTCGATTCCCAGGGCCTCCTGGTGAAAGGCAAGCTGGCCCAAGCAGAGAGCTGGCCCA
>JAQZBX010073485.1:0-14903 GCA_029593785.1 Cabassous unicinctus | reverse complement strand
AATGCCAATATGAACATTGCTGCGCATATATCTGTTCGTGTCCCTGCTTTCAATTCTTCTTTGTATATACCCAACAGTGGGCTTGCTGCATCTTATGGTAGTTCTCGAGTTAGCTTCCTGAGAAACTGCCAAACTGTCCACAAAGGTTGCACCATTCTACATTCCCTCCAGCAGTGGATAAGGATTCCTATTCCTTCACATCCTCCCCAACTCTTGTAGTCCTCTATTATTTTAATAGCCTCCAGTCTAATGTGTGAAAGACGATATCTCATTGTAGTTTTGATTTGCATTTCCCTAATAGCTATTGGTGTTGAGAATCTTTTTATGTGCTTTTTAGTCATTTGTATTTCTTCTTTGGAGAAGTGTCTATTCAGATCCCTTGCCCATTTTTTAAATGGGCTCTTTGTCTTTTTTTCAAAGTGTAAGATTTCTGTATAGGTGCTTGATATTAGGGCCCTGTGTGATATATGGTTACCAAATATTTTCTCCCATTGAGTAGGCTACCTTTTCACTCTCTTGACAAACCCCTTTGAGGTGCAAAAGTTTTCAATTTTGAGGAGGTCCCATTTATCTATTTTTTCTTTCATTGCTCCTACTTTGTATGTAAAGTCCACAAAACTATTTCCTAATACAGGTCCTGTAGATGCTTCCCCAAATTATCTTCGAAAACCTTTATGTTCTTGGCTCTTAAATTTAGATCTTCGATCCATCTTGAATTAAATTTTGTATAAGGTGTGAGAGGGTGTTTTTCTCTCAATTTTTTGGATGTGGATAACCAGTTCTCCAAGTACCATTTGTTGAAGAGGCCATTCTCTCCCAGTTGAGTGGGCTTGGTGGCTTTGTCGAATATCAGTTGACTGTATATGTGAGGCTCTATATCAGAGCTCTCAGTTCTGTTTCATTGGACAGTATGTCTATCCTTGTGCCAATAACATGCAGTATTGACCACGTAGGTTTGTAGTATGTTTTAAAGTCAGGTAATGTGACTCCTTGTGCCAATAACATGCAGTATGGACCACTGTAGGTTTGTAGTATGTTATAAAGTCATGTAATGTGACTCGTCCAATTTCATTTTTCTTTTTCAATATGTCTTTGGCTATTAGGGGCCCCTTGCTCTTCCAAATAATTTCATAATCAGCTTTTCCATTTCAATAAAAATACTCTGGTAATTTTTATTGGGATTGTATTAAATCTGTAAATCAGTTTGGGTAGGAGAGTCATCTTAATGATGTTTACTCTTCCTATCAATGAACAGGGAATAATTTCCTATTTATTTAGGTCTTCTTTGATTTCCTTTAACAGTGTTGTGTAGTTTTCTACGTACAAGTCATTTACATATTTAGTTAAATTTATTCCTAGGTATTTGATTCTTTTAGTTACTATTGTAAATGGGATTTTTTTCTTGATTTCCTACTCAAATTGCTCATTATGGTTATACAGAAATGTTACTGTTTTTGCGCATTAATCTTATGACTTGCCACTTTACTGAACTCATTTATAAGCTCTTAAAGCTTGTTGTAGACATCTGAGGGCTTTCTATGTATAGGATCATATCATCTGCAAATAGTGAAATTTTTACCTCTTTCTTTCCAATTTGGATATCTTTTATATCTTTTTCTTGCCTAAATGCTTGAGCAAGTACTAACAAAATATTAAATAAGAACAGTGACAGTGTGCATCCTTGTCTTGTTCTAGATCTTAGAGGGAAAGCTTTTAGGATTTCACCATTGAATATGATATTAGTTGTGGGTTTTTCATATATACCGTTTATCATGTTGAGAAAGTTTCCTTCTATTCCTATCTTTTGAAGTGCTTTTATCAGGAAAGGGTACTGTATTTTGTTGAATGCTTTTTATTCATCTATAGAGATGACCATGTGAGTTTTTTCTTTTGAACTGTTAATGTGGTCATTGATTATCTTATGTTGAAACATCTTTGCATACCAGGAATGAAACCCACTTGATCATGGAGTATGATTCATTTGATGTGATGTGTTGTTGACTATGATTATCAAGTAATTTGTTGAGGATTTTAACCTCTATGTTCATTAGAGAGATTGATCTACAGTTTTCCATTCTTGTGACATCTTTGTTTGGCTTTGGTATTAGGGTAATGTTGGCATCATAGAATGAATTAGGCAATGTTCCCTCTACTTCTATTTGTTGGAAGAGTTTATGCAGGGTTGGTGTTATTTCTTTTCAGAATGTTTGGTAGAATTCACCTATGGAGCGTTCTGGTCCTAGGCTCTTCTTAGTTGGGAGGTTTTTGATGACTTATTCTATCTCATTACTTGCGATTAGTCTGTTGAATTCATCAATTTCTTCTTTTGTGCATGTAGCCTGCTTGTGTGTTTCTAGGAATTTGTCCATTTTCTCTAAATTATCCATCTTGTTGGCATAAAATTTTTCAAAGTATCATCTTATGATACTCTTTACTTTTGTTCGTTCAGTGTTGAAATCCCCTTCCTAATTTCCTATTTTATGTATTTGTTTTTTCTCTATTTTTTTCTTTGTTAGTTTAGCCAAAGGTTTGCCAATTTTATTGACTTTCTCCAATAACAAGCTTTTGGTTTTATTTATTTTTTCTAGTGCTTTCTTATTTTCAAATTCATTTACCTCTGCTTTAATCTTTGTTATTTCTTTCTTTCTACTTGCTTTGGGGTTAGTTTGTTGTTCTTCTTTTTATTCCTCCATGTGTGCAGTCAGGTCTTTGATTTTAGCTCTTTCTTCTTTTTTAATGTAATCATTTATGGCTATGAATTTCCCTTTCAGCACTGCTTTTTCCTGCATCCCATAGGTTTTGATATGTTGTGTTGTCGTTTTCATTCGTTTCAAGGTAGTTCCTGATTTCTTTTGAAATCTGTCTGATTTCAGATGTACTGTCTTCAATATCACTGATTCTTTCCTCTGCTTCCAGTGTATTTTTCCATTTCTTGCTTTGTACGATTCATCACCATCATATCTGTTATCTTTTTATGTATGTTTACAATTTCTTCAGTATGTTCCCTCAATGTCTTTTTAGGATTCTTTATATCTTCCTTCACTTCATTAAGTTGATTCATGATATTTGTTTGGATATCATTGATTAGTAGTTCCACATTCTGCATCTCCTCCTGTGTTTTAGATTGTTCATTGGACTGGTCTATGTCTTCCTGTTTCTTAGTATGGCTCATAATTTTCTGTTGGAGTCTAGGCATCTGTTTATCTTGATGGGCCTATTTGGTTGGTTAGCTTCTCTTTCTACTCTAGGGTTTTATTTTGTTGTTTCTTTGTGTGTGGTAAGATTACTTTTTGATACTTCATTCCTCTTATTCTATATCCTTGCAGTTGACTGTGGTCCCTTGAAAAAAAATATTAGGACCACATAAAAGTAATGAGATAAGAAGAGAAAAAGAATAATAGTAATACTAATACATAAAAGTTTGAAGGGGAACCATACAAGAGCTAGAAAACTAAATAATATGAGTAAAAAAATTATAAAAAATACAAAAGTTTAAGAGTAAAAAGAGGTGGAGTAGAAACAATAAAACAAGAAGCAAATAGAGAGAAAAAATATAATGAATTTAAAGGCTGGACAGATGAGAAGAGAATAGAAGAAAAAGAAAGGAGAGAGAGTAAAAAAGAAAAAATGAAGACCAGCAAGAAGTGGTGGGATGAAAGAAAAGCAACAGAAGGCAGAAGACAGAAAAATGAATGCAAGAAGAGAAATAAAGTAATTTGAAAAGATAAGTAAAAGAAAAAAAGGAAACAAAGAAAGGAAAAAGAACAAACAAGAAACAAAACAGCAACAAAGAATCAACCCAGGAATAACAGCCTTCCCTCTTATGTCCCTAAGGATCTTCTCGGGCTTTTGGTGCTCATCAATTAATCAACTTGAAGCCTGTCCTCCACAGGTGACTTATCCAGTTTTAGCAAATTAAATAGAGGAAAAAGAAAAAAAAAAGATAAAAGAACACCATAAAACAAAACAACAGTAACTCATTCTATATGTCCCATATTATAAGCTGCTTGTTGCGTGCCTTATCTCTCCCTGGATCCCTTCTCTTAGGAGATACCAGGATTTGAACAAGGGACCTTCAACATGCAAGGCAGGAATTCCCCCACTGCCATACAGCATCTCTATAGACTAAATAAGCTTTTGAAAGTTTATCTGGCTCTTCCTGCCTCCATTTCCCTTAGGCA
This sequence comes from Cabassous unicinctus, assembly GCA_029593785.1. Classification (NCBI taxonomy): domain Eukaryota; kingdom Metazoa; phylum Chordata; class Mammalia; order Cingulata; family Chlamyphoridae; genus Cabassous; species Cabassous unicinctus. Next base: position 10,722 of record JAQZBX010073485.1, on the reverse strand, counting down.
AGTTGGACTTCTAACAGTTTTCAGGGCCTGGGCTATTTAGGTGCCTGTCTCCGTGCCGCCCCTGCCACTCCCGCCCCCGGCCTTGACCAAGCTCCTCTCTCCCAGGGCGACTGGGTGTGACAGTCTGCCTGTGCAGATCTCCCCTCCCCTCTCCCTGGGGCCAACTCAGTGGTGGCTGGTATTCTCCCCAATGTTCAAGGGGGGCTCAGGTGGTCAAACCCACTGAAATGAAACCAATCTCCAACCTTTGCCAGAACCCCTCTTCCTCCCAGAGAATGTTCCCTCCCGCTCAGCTGGCTGTTGAGAGCCAGGGGGTCCATGGAAGTTATTTGCCTTGAGAGTGGGGCTTAGCCACAGGAGCAAGCAACTCATGGTTTTCCTATGGGCGCATTGTCTCTTTGTCTTACTCCCTCCTGGATGATGCCCTGCAGCCTCCTGCACTGTGGATTCCCAAAACAGCTCACTCAGGTAGGTTTTTGCCCTTTCTCTGCTATTTTTTGCGAAATAGCTGAGCAGTGCCTACCTATATCGAAACCATTTTCTGGAACTCACTTTTCCTTGATTAAAAAGAAAACATAAAAATCATCAGTCATCTCATAAAGAATTTTATATATTTGTTCCAACCTCCCTCCCTAGGGGTAGATACATATTCTATTCTTTAATTATAACAGCCTTTCTGTTCCATCAGGCAATGAAAAACATTCCCCAAGAGGTAACATTCTCATTTGACTTTAAAATGGGCCTAGCTTTTTATTTAATGAAATCAAGTTAATGCTGTTTCCACAGAAGAGGGCTCATCTCCAGCATTCTTCAGAATTAGTTTTTTATTCACTACAAATCAGGCAATCAACTAATATTTATAATCTCATGTCGTATACCTAACATTATTTGCTTGGTGTATCCGAAAAAGAAACATAAGACATTGTGCTTGCCATCAAAGATTCGATGGTCTGTGACACCATCCACTTCTGCACCACCCACCAAAGTTAGGTCTACCTTGGATTGAAAAGCAAACACAAGAAATGAATTTCAACAACATCAGTGAAACTTGTTGAGTTGGGTATAAGAGTATGGATAGGATTTTAAAGGAAAAGGAAGAAGTAAGGAGTAATAGCCTGAATGTAAATATGGAGCTAAGCAAGATGTGGACTGAATTTCCTTTCTCATTTTGTTTATATTCATTAATGTCTTACCATTAAAAAAGTTAATCTTCTCAATGATGGGTCACATGAGCGAACTGAATTTGCCTGTGGGTTTTAATGTTAAGGCAAGTCCCTTTTCAGCTCATGTGCTGGCCAAAGCTGCAGTCTGCCCATTTTTATGACCTTTTGTTGCCATTTCCTCTTGTCTACAACTGCTTTTGTCTGCTTTGGATTCAACTGGTGATATGTGGCCTGGGTTTGAAAGTTGCTCTGAACTTCTGTTGCCCATCTTCTGTATACAGTACTTTTATATTATAAATGAATATAAAGTACCTAAACTAAAGCAGGCCTTGTGTTAAGTGCTAAGTACATAAAGAAGATGAATAAGACATGGCCCTCCACACTCAAGGACTTTACAGTCAAGTGCCTATTTGGACAGATAAGACAATTCTAATAACGTTCATGCATGGAAAACTGACAGTACCATAGTATCTGCTTTTCACTTTTGCATTTTATAAATCTCAATTCTGCCATATGTCTTTTATAAATAAAAATTTTTATTTTGATCCATTTCTCAATGTATAGTTCAATGTTATACCAGTTTTTACTGGCAAATACTTCTTTCCATTGAAACTGCATAATACTACAGAGAACTACCATTTTTTCCAGGATATAGGTAGATAGCTGGAAACAACAAAGTTTTCTAGCAGCATTTTGCAATATGTTTTGAAACAAAAAGTGTGTACATCATTATATGTGTGTGTGTTTCCTCTGGCTTGCCATTGCATGACCTCCATTATTTCCTACCAGCAGCCAATTAATTTTTGGAATGCCTGCAACACCACTTCATAAAGAGCAGAAGCTATCCAATCTGCTTTATTCTTCTCCATATGGCTTTGGTGGTGGGAGGTGGAGCAAGAAATTCTCTGAAAATGGTAAGGAATGTATCTCCATCTTCCAATAACTACAGATATTATCATCACGATCATATAACAGATCCCTTCCCCCTTCAGCTAAAACAAAGCTGCCCTTCTTAGCCAAGAAGTATTGCTTTGACACAACACCTGAGCCTGGTAGGAAGAAATAGCAATTAAATTGAGCCATTGGCACCAGCATCCAGTCAGGCCTTCCCAGAAAAGGCATTCTTTTCATCCTTGCAGAAATGAGGAGAATTGAAGTCTCATCAGAATAAGTAGTTTCTTAATCTTTCCAAAAGTAGATTTTTCCATGCTGACATTTAGGTATTAATGAAAATGTGACAAGACAATAAGCAAGAGGCAGAGACTGGCTGTGCTGTGTTAACAGCCCCATGTGATAGATGGCATGTGGCTCTGGAAACCTAGGCTTGAACATAAAATCCAGTCTTGATATGACGGCAACAGAAGAACTTTCAGAATATATCCCTATCAAAAAAACGGACTCATATCTATACCCAGTCTCCTCAAGCTAGTAAGAGCTACTGCACACTAGTGCCTGCTAAGAACTTGGCAACAGCCATGATGAAAGGGAATGGTCACAGGGATGTTTTCAATTAAGATATATGCTAGAACATGGATGAATGTTGAATACATTATGCTGATAGAAAGAAGCCAGGCACAAAAGGACAAATATTGTGTGATTTCACTTATATGGAATATCTAGAATAAGCAAATTTATAGAGACAGAAAGCATATGAGAAGTTACCAGAGGCTGGGAATAAGGGTATTGGGGAATTATTGTTAATGGGTAAAGAGTTTCTCTTTGTGATGATGAAAAAGTTTTTTAATGGATGATGGTGATAGTAGCACAACATTGAAAATGTAATTAATGTCACTGAATTGTATACTTAAAAAAGGTTAAAATGGCACAAATATGTTATAAATATCACACACACCCCTAAAAATGTAGATGCCTGGGTTCCACCCTCAGAATTCTAATTTAGCATGTCTGCAGTAGAAGACTTAAAATAGGTACATTGAATACAGGTAGCTGCATAATACATTATATGAAGCCCTTATCTAGTAGAAGGAACATGTCTGTAGCCCCTGCTCTCTGGTACTTCCAGGGCCTGGAGTTCTTCACCAGAACCTTAGCTCTGTACCTGGACTCTGCTCCAATTCCAGATAGCCCAAATGTCCAGCAACTTTCTGTTTATGCAAGGAAATCAATCAGTACAGAAAGGTTGTTTCTCAAGGTTCATAATCCCAGAGAGTAGTGGGGACTGAAGTGAATTATTTAAAACACATTCATTTGTGCTTGTTTTGACAGCACATATACTAAAATTGGAATGATACAGAGACGATTAGCGTGGCCCCTGCACAAGGATTACACACAAATTTGTGAAGCATACCATATTTTTAAGAAAAAAGAAAACAGTTACAGGTTATAGCAACTGGCAGATTAAAGAAGTGCAGCCAATGTACCCAAAATGATTGAGAAGCAATGAGGATAAAAATTCAATGCTCCAGTTCTGGAGGCCCAATGCCTGTTAGGAATTAATTGAGCTATCATTTTCTTTTCTGCTGTGTGATTGTAATGAAGAGCTGGTGTTCTTCCTAGCAGTGGTTCCAGAACTGGTTCATGTTATCTATTATAAACTAATTGATCAATAGATTAGACCAAAAAAAGCCCAGGAGGTGGGAACAGATCATGTCATCTGGAACTGGAAAAGAAACCAGAGGGATTTTGGGGGAAGGAGGGTGACTTGGGGGGGGTTCTTTATTTTCTGAAGAAAGTAAGATCCCAACTCTGAAGCTTCCAAAGACACTAGAAATCTACAAGCAAGAGGAGATGTCATGAAGGCAGCTTTTCTTTTTCTGAAGAAAAAAATAGGCATGGGCTACAGGACTATTTAAAATGTCTCATATGAGTATAAGCTCAAAGGTAAATGTAATTTTTACACCTAATAGTATTTGTCCAATTTCTGTCTCTTCCATACCATTCGGTATATATTCTTTATATGTAATTTAAATATTTAGCCTTATTCAAACTTCTTTATTCTCATTCATCAAAGATTGTTCCTATATAGATTGGTCATTTATTGTAGCACTACATAACTGAATAAAAATCTGTAAATGAATTAGTACTTTCATGTTGAAAAACACATTCAGTTGATAATAATAATAATAGCTGTGAATTATATAGCACCATTTATATGCCATGCACTATTCTAAGTGCTTTTATATATGTTAATTCCTTTTATCCTCACAATAACCCAATGAGGCAGGTACTATTACTATTCCCATTTTAAGATGAAGAAATTGAGGTACAGAGATTTTAAGTGACTCATCCAAGGACACACAGATAGCAAGTGACAGAGCCAGGAAATTTGATTGATTTACAGTCACCTTAAAACAAATCATTGGAAGCAGAGTCCAGAAGTGGCTCTATACAAAATTGTGAAATAAGCAGTTTGTTTTCCTTATCCTCACCTTCCTCCTATCCCCTAATCATTTTTCTATATTCTCTAATTTCAGCCCTATATTCACTAATCTAAATCTTTTCTTTAGTTTCTACACACCTTAGGGTATAGTTACTAATAAGGCCCCTTATTTCTCAAAACTGCTTCAACAATAATCTCCTTGCTGAGGAAAAAATGGCTGGGGTGTTTGTATATGTATATGTGTTTGTTGTCTGTGTGTCTGTGTTAGGGATAGGGTGAGGTGGTACCCAAGTAAAACTTGCTAGGTAAATTTGGGCCACTCACAGGAAAAGTGATGGCTAATTATTACTGTCAGAGGGAATTATGTCTGACAGTTTTGGTAAATAAGTAAACAGGATGTTCACCACCAAAAAAATTGGAAGGAAATTTGCTTATTGACTATAGCAGGGGTTTTTAACAAGGGGTCCGTGAGCTTGAATTGAAATAAAAAAATAACATTATTCTTGTAGGGACGTGTTGATGTGGGTGTGATATATTTATTAAATAATACACAGTATAGTGTGGACTTAGTAAGGGGTCCGTGGTTTTCACCTGACTGGCAAAGGAGTCTGTGGAACAAAAAAGTTTAAGAACCCCTTGACTATAGGATCAAACCTGATACTGTTAAACTGAGCCATATGTATCTTCTCTCTGGTCTCTGGAGACAGTCTCTGACTCAGAAGAAAACTGCAGATTTCTGAATGGGACACTTCCTATCTGTATCCTAATTAATACCTCAGCTCAGCTGAGTATAATTGGCCTAGAATGCAGAGCTATGTTCATTGTCTTTTGGGCTGGTTGCACAATAAGTGTTCAGCCCATGGTATAGAAGAAAACCTTGTCTGCAGAGAGCTGAAAGCCTAAGAAATGAAACTATCCCTGAAGGGTGTGGGAGCCCTGAATACTTCTGGAAGAAAAAGAGCAACAGAAGGAAGAAATTAACTGGTGAACTAGGCAGAGTTTTGTTTTGTTTTATCTAAGGAGAGATTGTTAGAAATGATTGATTTATCAACTTGTTCATTCATTCATCCATTCATTCAACAAATATTTAATGTGGTTTGTGAACCACGACTTAATGAGCTAGTGATAGAAATATGAAAAAGGCAAGGTTCCAATTTTAAGGAAGCTTGCATTTTGTGAGGGAAGATCTGGTGCAGAATCCTATGATTTGGAATAAAGAATATGGAACAGTACCATGACCTATTGACCCACTGAGGTCACCACAAACAATGAGCCTAGGGTCATGAGTGGCCAAGGCCACTGCCTAAGGTCAAAACTAGGAGACTTCCTTGGGACATGGTCCAAGCTGATGGGCAAAGTCCATAGTTTCTTATTACTTTAGCCCTCAGCTTTAGACCAAGAAGCCAGTGGAGCTGGCAGACGTACCATAGTCTGGAAAAGTCCATATGAGAGAAGTCTGTCAGTGTATTTCTGCCTGTGCCTTTTGAGTCAGTCTTAGTAAATGGGGAAACAAACATGTATACACAATTCAAGATTAATAACGCTCTTGATGGGTGACTCTGGAAACCATGGGAGCATAAAATTAGGAAGCTATGGAGGATTTTTATTGGAACCAAAAGTATTACTTTGTAAAAATGTGATGTTCTGAAGCAATCTCCCTTCCTTTCCTCACCTCTTATCTTGGAATAAGTCCCAGAGTACAGAGTGAGATGGATAAGTGATGAGTTTGGTTCTTTGGATTCATGGGTTCATTCAACCTACAAAAATATTCCACTTTTGATCTGTGTGTGTGTGTAAATAATGTACCCTCTATATACATCTTCTCCCACAACAAATAGTGCTATACCCTTAGGGTGCAACATTAATAGGTAGGGGAGAAGGCAGAGGGCTCCGAAGAGCAATAGAGATTATTTATCTTGGATTGGAAAAGGGAGACTTGATCTGAATATTAAAGGATTCATAGACTATGGATTAGGATAAGGAACAAAGTTACCTTTGGCTAAAACTGCTAGTTTTGCTGTTATGTGCTGGTAGCTGTAGGTAATCTTCTTAATTATGTAATATTACATTCTACCTAGCTACAAACTGTGAGGGGAAAACACTTGTTTTGGCATTGTATTGAATGCCTGAGACATGTTTTTCTGAAGGTCTTAGTTCCCCAGAAACTTATAGTGAGAGCAGCAGTCCAAATTTTCACACATCTAAGATAATGGGTCAAAGCAATAGGGGCTTTGAGCCAAAGCTCTCTATGTTCCTGACTTCAGCATCTGCTTTCTGATTCTTTGCTCCTTCTTTCTAAAGGTCAACAACTACCAAGTGGGAGAGCCAAGATACACATGAGGTTGCCTGGTTCCAGAACCTGAATTCAGGTGATGGCGTGCTTGTTGGGATTGGGGACACTGTATGGGTTGGCAGCCTCTTCCATTTTGCAAACACTGATCCAGGCATAGTCATTAGCACTACTTGCTGCAGGTCATTTTTCTAAAATAGAACATACCTTATGATCCCACCTTAGCCTAATTTCTCCCCTTCCACCAATACTTTGAACCTTGAGGTGTTTTAATCAATCTTTACACCTCTCCTAAATTTTAATTGTCAGGTATAGTGTGCAGATTATAGAATTAATTACATTCTCCCTGCTTCTATGCCCTGAATCCTGGAAAACCATGAAGCACGCTGCACAACTCCTGGAGATTTGGCCATTAAGTGCAAGAGCTGGAAACTTTAATGTGGGTCTGTAGAGCAATGGGAGATGATACGGACACTATAAATGGAAAGTTATTTTAAAGGACACCAAGAATTCTTTCTGGCTTTCCTTTGTACTGGAGCTAGCGTGCAATTTCAGTTCACAAGGATTTGTTCAGCATGCACCCTGTGCGCTGTAATATGCAGGATGTTATGAGTGATCCAAAATCTAAGGAGTGTTTTCTGCCCCTAGGAGCTTTTGATATTGTTGAGAAGACAGAACATGTACCTGACAGAACAGTACAAAACACATCATATTTATCATAAATTACATATAATTGAGTACCAATATGACAAGTGCTATGGAAAGTCAGGAAGAAGAGGGACTAATAATAATAACAACCACAATAATAATAACAATGTCACCTAGTGTTTATCGAGTGTTTATTGTGGAAGATATTTTCTAAGTACTTAAAAGTATTAACTCTTTTAATTCTCTCTACAAATTTATTGAATTTGGTAGGAGTTTTACCCCCATTTTCAAGATGAGGAACCTGAAGTACAGAGCAGTCTGGGGAACTTGTTCAAGATAACACACCTGGCAGGTGGCAGCACTTGGATTTAAACCCAGACAGTGTGGCTCTAGATCTTGTTCACTGTTATCTAGGGCACAATTCTGCCTCATTTTTGGTGAATTAGTTAAGAAAGCCTTCACAGATGGTGTAAAACTGTCCTCCAGTTCTAAAGTCTATGTTATAACAGGGCTCAAAGGTTGGGATAGACTTGGAAAATATTGAGAAGATCAGGTAGTATTTTGCAGATTTAAAATAATATAGAGGGATTGTGGGAACATGGCTGATGGGTTAGACACATAATTCTTAGCTCTCACTAAAACAATAAAGAAAAAGCCAGAGGCTGCCGTGGGGAACTGCTTTGGGGCACCGCAAACCAGGACACTGCTTACCAACTCCCAGAAAAGTGAGGGTCAGAGACACAAAGAAGCCAAAACAAGTAATCGAGAGTTATTAAACCTCCCGGCTGCCTCCCCCACCCCCGGGATATTAAGTGAGGGTAAAACTCCTGGTGAATTGTATCTGAGAGTAGAGCAGATGTCTACCTCCACGGAAAGGTGATCTGAGTCATCTAGGAGGGTACTGGACAGATAGGGAAACCACGAATAATCGGGGGTTGCTTACCTCAGCAGCTGGAAGGGGCACACAAGCTCGGCACTCAGGGTGGACAGACTAGGTGGAGACCTTAGCTCCCTTCTCTAAACGGGAGTGTGACTGTAGATTTCCTGCGAGGAAGAGGGATCTGGGAGAGTGAAGAGCGATTTTTTTGTGACATGTTTAACCAGCTGAGTCCCCCTTGAATATTGGACTGGACTCCGACTTGACAGGGAGGGTGAGGGGGATTGCCTCAGGCTCGCCATCAAGCCCAGCCATCTAGGTAAAGAGAAGAATTGCATCAGTGAGGAGGCAGAGATCTGCAGTGATCAGCACCACTCCAGTTGACTGCAGGGAATCTAACCTGCCTGAGGGAAAAGGGGCAGATAGCCTTCTGAAAGGCACATCAACCTAAGGACTGAGAATAGCTTAGTGGAAGAATTCTCACCTAGCATATATGAGGTCCCTGGTTCGGTTCCTGGCAATTCATTGAGAAGAGATCCACCATGTCATAAGGCATCCAGCTAAAACTTTACGTCAGAGAACTTATAGACATTTTCTTTGTATTAGCTTTTCTTGGATCTCTTATATATATATTTTTTCAAAGTTCATTTTCTTTTATTTCCCTTACTTTACTCACTAAAACCAAGTTCAAAACCTGTGTAGGCAGGCTGCAGGGTGAGTGATTGAAGAACACCAGCAGCCTGAGAAGATCCTTAGGGGTCTAAGAAAGAAGGCTGTTTTTTGGGGGTTCTTATTTTTTCTCTTCTGTCTCCTTTAAAAAAAAAACAAAAAAACAATGAGTTGCTGCGGTCTTGTTTCTTGCTAGTTTTGCATTCCCCCTCCCTTTCTTTCTCTGCTTGTTTATATTTCTTTTTTTTTTCTTTTATTCTTTTGCTTGCTGATCCATTCTACCTATGCTATTTCCTTTCACTCCTTCATCTTTATATTTTTATTTTCCATTGTTGTTCTTTCATTCCAACACTTTTATTTGATCTCCAATTTTTCTTGTTTGTATTTCTCCCTCTCTCCCTTTTTCCTGTATGCTTTCTCTTTCTTAATTTTTTCTTTCTCTCATTTCTGTTTTCTTCTCCCCTTTTCTCGCTATCCCAGCATTTTAATTCATGCTATATATCTTTTTCTCTATTCTGTTTCTTGTTTAATTGTTCTTATTCCACTTTCCTAATCTTATTCCTCTGTGCTTCTTACTCCTGTTAATTTTTCAATTTCCTAGGTCTTGTACATTTGCTCTCCTACCTTTTACTAGTACCATTATTATTATTCTTTTTGTCTTCCTATCTCTTTCCTTTTCTCTGGTCCTAAATTTTTTCTTTCAAAGGAAAATAGGCAGATCTCTCTCACAAAAAATGGCTGAGTGGGGGCAAGATCCTGCCTGAATGACAGTTTTGGGAACCCACAGAGTATGAAGCTTCAGGCCATCGATCTGGAGGGAGCTGGACAAAGAGATAAATTCCTCAAGGTGTGGCTGGCTTGTTTCTTGGTTACTGTGTTGCCTCTTCCTTGATTTCCCCTTTTCTGAGTATACCAATTTTGTAAATCAGTGCTCTCTCTTTTCCTTCCTTCATCATTATATCTTCTGCTTTCTGTTGTTGTTCTTACATTCCATCTCTCTTTGATTAGTCCTCAATTTTTCTGGTTTTTATTTCTATCTCGTCTATTCTGTTTTCTTTCTTTTAGTAACCTTTTTTTTCTCATTTCTCTTTCCCTCTTTCCTCATCATACTGGCCTTTTAATTCAGTCTACATATTTTTTTCTATTTGGTTTCCCATTTCATTATTGGTACCCCACTTTTTTATTCTTATTACTCTACACTGCTTACATGAGTTAAATATTCATTTTCCAAGGTTTTAAGCAGTTCCTCTTCTAACAATTACTGTTATTATTACTATTATCATTTCACTTTTCTTACATCTTTAGCTTTCTCTGGCCCTATTTTTTTTCCTCCAAAGGAACTTAGAAAACAGCAATGAAATAGAATAAGAAGAACAAAGTGTCAAAAAGAAAACTTAACACACATACACAAACAGTAATTAAATGAAATCTAAGAGTAAAGAGAGAAGCTAATCAACTGAATAAACCCATCAAGATAAAGAGATGACCAGAGTGCAACAAAAAATTACAAACCATATTAAGAAACAGGAAGACATGTCCCAGTCAAATGAACAAGCTAAAAACCAGGAAGAGGTGCAGAACATTGAACAACTAATCAAAGCTGTCCAAACAAATATCTTGGACCAACTTAATGAAGTGAAGGAAGAGATTAAGGATATTAAGAAGACACTGGGAGAACATACTGAAGAAATTGTAAACCTACATAAAAAGATAATGGATATGATGGTGATGAATG
>JAQZBX010073484.1:0-14903 GCA_029593785.1 Cabassous unicinctus | reverse complement strand
CAAGGTCTTGAAGATGTTTCCCTACATTTTCTTCTAGTAGTTTTATGGTCCTGGCTTTTATATTTAGATCTTTGATCCATTTTGAGTTGATTTTTGTATAGGGGGTGAGATAAGGGTCCTCTTGCATTCTTTTGCTTATAGATACCCAGTTCTCCCAACACCATTTGTTGAAGAGACTGTGTTTTCCCAGTAGTGTGGGCTTGGTAGGTTTGTCAAAAACCCTGGCCTTCTTAAGACTTCAGTCTGAACTTAGCCTTGGTTCATTAGGAGCTACCAAGGTAACTGTCACAGTCTGTGAGGTAGGAGGCTTGGCCCAACCCTGTCCCAACCCAACTCTCTCGGGGGCAGTCTGATGCCCTGGGGAAGTGGCGGAATGAGTGAAGCTAAAGAGCTGAAAGTCAGGGAGCCCAGGACAGTTTGCTGTGGAGTGTGGAGTGAAGATGCTGCCCACAGAGGACCATCAAGGCTGCAAGAGTGCCGTAGCTGAGAGCCAGAGCATGGGCAGCCCAGGGCCACCGCAGCGTCGGGTATCCTCTGCCGAGAATAACACAGCCCAAAGACTCCTGCTGAGCCAGTCCTGGCATCTTCACAGCATCAAACTGTGCAGGATTCTTTCCAACAGTGACACCTCAGGGCAGTGAGGAAGATGTGGAAATGGAAAGGCCCTAAAATTCTTAATCTGGACATTTACATGTTTGAGTTTCAAATTGAAATTTGAACAATAATCAAGATGTGACTTTGTCTGAAGCCAAAGCTGACAAAGTGGATTTTGTTTGTAAAATGTGCAGAGAAAGGTCAGGAAGTGTTTAGTTTCCTTGGCTGCTCAAGCAAATATCATGCAATGGGTTGGCTTAAACAATGGGAATTTATTAGCTTACGGTTTTGAGCCTGGGAAAAAGTTCAAATCATGTCCAACTCAAAGTGATTCTTCCCTAAGACTGGTGTTCTGGGGCTGCCTGCTGGTGATCCTTGGTCCTGGGCTCCTCTGTCACATGACAATGCACATGGCAGCCTCTCCTGGCCTCTCTCTTCTCTTCCAGTTTCTGTAAACCTTCAGCTTCTCGCTTCCTTTAGCTTTCTAGCTTTCTGAGTTTCATTCTGCTTATAAAGGACTCCAGTAATAAGATTAAGACCCATCCTGACTGAGCTGGGCCACACCTTACCTGAAGTAACCTCATCGAAAGGTCCTACTTACAATGGGTTCACACCTATAGAAACGGATTAAGTTTAAGAACGTATTTTTCTGGGGTACATACAGCTCCAAACCACCACAGGAAGTATTCACATAAATTTTTTTTTTTTTTTAAGATTTATTTTTTATTTATTTATTTATCCCCCTCTTGCTGCTTGTGCTCTCTGTGTCCATCTGCTGCACATTTTTCTGTGTCTGCTTGTCTCCCTTTGTTGCATCATCTCGCTGTGTCAGCTCACCGTGCTGCGCAGGCTGGCTTGCCTTCACCAGGAGGCCCTGGGAATCGAACCCGGGACCTCCCATATGGTAGACGGGAGCCCAACAAATTGAGCCACAGCCGCTTCCCTCACATAAATTTGTCGTGATGGTTTCACGTAATAGGGAGGTTAGTGTAGGGAGGGAACTTATAGTTTCTACTTTATACATTTATGTACTGATACAAAGCTATTTTACAAGAAGTAGGTATTGCTTTAAAAATTGTGTTTATTTATACTCATGTATTGCTTAGTCCTTATTAAGGATTCCAGCAATTGCAAGATTTGTTCTTGCTTATGGGTAGCTCTCTAAGTCCCACTTTTAGCCAATCTTTGAACAGTCTCAGACACTGCTCAGCCAAAACGTCGTTAGTCGACCTGAATTCCAGGCTCCAGGGAATGGTCAGAATTCAGCCACCAGTGCAATAAGTACTCAAGTCCGGTACCTGGACACCCATCGGCTCTCAAGGGAAAATCCAGCTGCTCTGAACTGTCCTGGTCATTTCCCCAGGGTTTTTGGAGGGGCTCTTGGTTTATGCTCGGAGGGTTTTAGATCTGTGGCAAGTTATCATTTAGGATGTGACATAAATTCTCACTATTAGAGATTGGAGATGGCAAGCAACAGAGCCTAACTTGTCAGAATCTGCTTGGAGACCACAATTGAAGGAAAAGCTTCAGGGATTCCTTTTGGTAGTTTGGCCCTTTAGGGTCCCAGGGAACTTTTTAAAAGTAAAACTCAAGACCATTCTGGTGGGCAGAATCTTTAGGGGATTTTATTGATTTCAAGTGGCCCAACTAGATTCCATGGGAGTCATGGAATTCCGTGTAATTTCCCGGTCTTCACCACCCCCCACCCCCCAGTTTTGATGCCTCCCACCCCCATAATATTTCACTGCACATGGCAGAGAGTTGGGGGAAATATTATCAGGAGAGAGATGCAAGGCTGATGGACTTTTTTTAATTTTTAATTTTTAAAGATACTTAGATTACATAAATGTTACATTAAAAATATAGGGGATTCCCACATGCCCCACTCCCCACATCTCCCACACATTCCCACATTAACAACAATCCCTCATTAGTGTGGTACATTCATTGCAATTGATGAACACATTTTGGAGCATTGCCACTAAGCATGGATTACAGTTTACATTGTAGTTTACACTCTCTCCCACCCAATTCTGTAGGTTATGGCAGGATATAAAATAGCCTGTATCTGTCATTGCAATGTCATTCAGGACAATTCCCAAGTCCCAAAAATGCCCCTGTATTTTACCAGTTTTTCCCTCTCCCTGTCCTCAGAACCTCCAGTGGCCACTGCCTCCACATCAATGATGTAATTTCTTCCATTGTTAGAATCACTATAAGTCTATAGTAGAATAGTATAGTAGAATACCAGTAAGTCCAGTTTATTCCATAGTTCATTCCCCAATCCTGAGGATTCTGGGATGGTGATGTCCACTCCACCTCTAATTGAGAGGGGGCCTGATGGACTCTTGTTCCCAATTTGGCAATAGGGTTCTCCTCTATCTTCTCCTTTGGCATTTAAAAAAGCAGTTTTATTGAGATATATTCACATACCATACAATCTACCTAAAGTCAATGGCTTTTTATTATAATCACAGCGTAGTGCATCACCACAAAAATTTTTAGAACAATTTCATTACTCCAAAAAGAAAAACTCCGCACCTCTTAGCAGTCACTTCTCAATCCCGCTATCCTTCCCCAACCCTACATAACCATTAATCTAATTCCATCTTTATACATTGATTTATACTTATATTTTATAGGAATGAAATCATACAATATGTAATACTTTGTGTCTGATTTCTTTCACTTAGCATAATGTTTTTTTGCTTGAAATTAACATAACATTAACATATATAACATTTGTTCATTTGTTATACATTAGCATATATAAATTTGTTCATTTGTTCAGTTTCAAAGAAAAACAGTCTTATATATGCAATATTACCCATATTCATATTTCACATGAGGTTTTACTATGCTATACAGTCCCATGCTACATGTGTTAGCTTTCCTATTCTCCTTTGGCATTTTATGAGTCCTGAATGAGTCAAGCTTTTCAACCAAGAATAGACTTGGGTCTCCTCCTGCACATCAGTAGATAGGAAAAATAAAACCATGACATAAATCTCACACACTGATAAGTCAGGGGAAATATGAAGACAAAAGGAGTACAGGTGGCCAAGTATATGAGACAAGGAAATACAGGATATAAATCAGTAAGTTGCTTAATTCTGGAAAAGTTTCCTCCAAAATGATGACACTTAAATGGAGAGTCCAGGAAACTTTACTAATACCAACTGAATAGAACCTAGCAACGTCCCATCCTTGGGTCCACCCACTCTATATAGGATCTCTGGATAGTGCATCTATTTTCGCCTTTTCCCACTGGCTTTTGCCTCCCATTGGCCATGATACAGCTTCTGTGACCTCTGGAAGTTTCTCTCATCAATTTTTCCACCCCCTCTCCATGCATTCTGGGTGTCTCTCTTAGAGAACTATTTGTGCATGTCCATATGGAGGGCTGACCACAAATATTCTTGGCTGTATAATATGTATCAAAGAAAACCAAAAACAACCAAAATGTCCACAGGAGATTAGTTAGATAAATTCTTTATGTCCATGCTGTAGAATACTGAGTAGCCATTAAAATAATAAGGTAGAGCTCATGATATGCTCTTCAAGACACATTGTTAAGAGGACAAGTTGGAGATTAAGAGGTAAAAGTTATCTATTGCTGTGCATCAAATTGGCTTAAAACAACAACAATCATTTTGGTATCTCTCATGGTTTCCATGGGCCAGGAATTTGGGAAGGGCTCAGTAGAGCGGTTTTGGTTTGGGTCTCTCATGCAGTAGCAGTCAAACAATGAGTAGAGTTGGAACACAAGGCTATAAAGCAGCTGGGGACAGGTGGGGCAACTCTTTCTGATCACATACACTCAGGGTCTCTCCACATGGGCCACTATGGGCTTCCTCACAGCATGGCGGCCTCAAGGCAATCAGACAGCTTGCACCTTGGCTTTTATGAGCTAGCCTAAGAAGCCACATAGCATCTCTTCCACCAGAATCACAAGCCCACTCCAATTCAAGGGGAGGGAACATAGATATTATTTATCAATGGAAGATGGATAAAAATGGATAAAAGTAAATAAATAAATCTTTTTTTAAAAAAGCATAGGGAAGTAAGATACAAACTATAGTTAGTAGTAACACTTTGACAATGCTCTTTCATAATTTGTTAACAAATGTTTCACAACGCAAAGTATTTGTGGTGGGGTGATGTGTGGAAGGCCTGTATGATGTTAGGCATGTTTGTTTTGTAAGTTCACAATGTTTACTAAACACTTATTGTTTATATATTTCATGTATGAATGATATACTTCAATAAAATGTTTTCAAAATGAAAAAGAAAAAGGAAATAAAAAAAGGTGTCACAGGGCTGCTCTCCCTCTGAAGTAGGTATTGCGCTCAACTGTGATGTCTTTTTAGCTTCCTTTAAGCTGGAGCTGTTCCTCAACCTTTGTTTTTTATGATATGATATCAACATTTTTGAAGAATACAGAGCCCTCTCTTTTTTAGCAGAATGTTCCTCATTTTGGGTTTATCTGATGTTTTCTTGTGTTTACATCGAATTAATGTACTATCTGGTAGAATACTGCATAAGTAACATCTCCTTCTCAGGGTATCACATCTGGAAGCCAGTGATGTCCATCTGCCTGCACTTCATTGGTTAATTCTGATCACCTGGTCAAGGTGTGCCCAATTTCTCCAATGTACAATTCTTGCTTTTCTTTTTCTCTCTTCAACTCACAAGCAATGTGTAGGGAGACACTTTAAGACCCTACAAATACCCTGCTCCTCATCAAAATGTCCCCCTAGCTTTAGCAGCCACTGACGATTCTTGCCTGATCCAATCTTTGCCATAAAGGTTGCAAAATTATTTAAAAGTTTTAAGTTTTGTTTTTCATGTGTAGGTCTTTAATCTGGAATTGATGTGTATGGTGTAAGATAGGGATCTAATTCTATTTTTTTCCCCATATGGCTAACTAATTAGCTCCATTTATCAAATAAGTTCACTCTATGACCACTGATTAAAAATGCTCACCTCTTCATACATCAAATTTCCATGTTTAGCTGAGTTTGTTTCAGTGCTGTCTATTCTGTTCCTTTGGCTTATTTGCTTATCCCTGTGCCACAGTGTCTTAATTACTGTATTAGTCAGCCAAAAGGGTGCTGATGCAAAATACCAGAAACTTGTTGGCTTTTACAAAGGGTATTTATTTGGGGTAGAAGCTTACAGTTACCAGGCCATAAAACATAAGTTACTTCCTTCACCAAAGTCTATTGCCACGTGTTGGGGCAAGATGGCTGCCGACATCTGCCAAGAGTTCAGGCTTCTTGGGTTCTTCTCTTCCCGGGGCTCCATTTCTCTCCGGGCTCAGCTGCTGTGCTTGCTCCACAAGGCCAGCTGTAGACTATCATGCAAACGGCTCTGTCTCTCTCCCTGGGGCTTCTGCCATGTTTAAGGAGCTGTCTCTATTCCTCTGTGTTCTTTTCCTGTATGTTTACTTCCTGGGCTCCAGCTCAAAACTCAGCATCAAAACTCCAACTCACTCCTCTGCTCTGCCGTGTAGTTTTATCTGTGAGTTTCCGCCCACCAAGGGGGCAGGAACTCAATGTCCTACTGACATGGCCCAATCAAAGCCCTAATCATAATTTAATCATGCCCAGGTACAGACCAGTTTACAAACATAATTCAATATCTATTTTTGGAATTCATAAACAATTCCAAACTGCTACAATTACTATGGCTTTATAATAAATTTTGATATCTGGAAGGGCAAGTTTCCCATCTTACTCTTCTTTAAAATTGTCTTAACCAATCTTGCCATCCAGGCAGTTATATTCATCGTCACAGGTAATTTTCACAACAACTCTCAGAGAGATTAAAGCAACTTTCCCAAAGTCACAAAGGCAGAAAGGATGAGTTTGAACCCAGTTCTGCCTGAGGATCAGAGCTTTTACCATTACCTCCTTGGGTTTTGCCTCCCCAGGACCAGAAGCATGGTTTTCTAGGCATGGAGAGCTGGAGGTGGAAGGAGTCAAGTGTGGGCAGGTGAGAGAAGAAAGGCAGGTGCCAAGAGATTGGGCTGGGTTTGGTATCTGGGAAATAGACTTCCCAGCTAAGGGATGGGGCTTGGACTTGGTTAGCAGAACTGGAAATACAAGGCTGGAGGTAGTGGGGCTTAGAGAGCTCCCACCCTAGGACTGAGCCTCCACAGGTCTCCATGGGCAAATGACACTTTCCTGGCAGAGTGGCAGCAGCCTGCAAGGAGAACCTGTGCTATGGGTCTTGGTGGTTGGAGAGAGGTTTAGGAATCAGGAGGGAAATGGGCTGACTGACTGCCTGGATCCCACCCCAGGGAGGTGCAGTCCCAGCTCCCATTCTCTGCCAACCCCTCTCTGCCTGATAAGGGGCCCTAATCAGCTTGGGGAGATTAAAGGCTTTGTCCCAATGTTCCCACACCCCGCGCTTCGCCCTTCGCTGTTCTGGCCGGAAGAAACCAGCGGGTGGGTGTCAGAAGGGGGCTCAGGCTTGTGACCCTTCACCCTGGCCCTGACATTCCGGTGAGTGGCAGAGGCCTCTCTGGGACCTGGGTACCGTCTGCAGGGGACAAATCTAAGGGGGGGGTGGGCGTGTCCTCACTGATCCTGAAACACTCTAAGACAGCTCTGCGTTGAGGAGGTGGGGTGGCCTGGGGAGGGAGTTTCCAGGCCATAACCTTGACTCCCGTCCACAGACACCACACGGGTTTATGGAGCTTCGGGAATTGGGGGTTTCTGGGAGAGCCCTTAGGTGATTCTGGGGGTCTCATCCGCTCATCCCGCTGGGTCTGTATTCACAGATGCAGGCAATGACCGTCTGCCTTTTCCTCGCGGGGGGGCTTCCGGACCCCAAGCTTTGCGCCCCCGCACGGTGGGCTCCGTCAGGACGCGGGCTCCCCCAGACTGGGTCCTGGCCGTCGCTTTGGCACCCCGCCCTGTTCCTGCTCCTCCTCCTGCCGCCCTCCGCCCTCTCCGCGGTTTTCACCGTGGGGGTGCTGGGCCCCTGGGCTTGCGACCCCATCTTCGCCCGGGCCCGCCCGGACCTGGCCGCGCGCCTGGCCGCCGCCCGCCTGAACCACGACCCTGCCCTGGAAGGCGGTCCCCGCTTCGAGGTCGCGCTGCTGCCCGAGCCGTGCCGGACGCCAGGCTCGCTGGGGGCTGTGGCCTCCGCCTTGGCCCGCGTCTCGGGGCTCGTGGGCCCGGTGAACCCTGCAGCCTGTCGGCCCGCCGAGCTGCTGGCCCAAGAGGCCGGCGTCGCGCTGGTGCCCTGGGGCTGCCCCGGGACGCGCGCGGCCCGCACCACGGCCCCCGCCGTGCCCCCCGCGGCCGACGCCCTCTACGCCCTCCTGCGGGCATTCCGCTGGGCGCGCGTGGCCCTGGTCACCGCCCCCCAGGACCTGTGGGTGGAGGCGGGACTCGCACTGTCCGCGGCGCTCAGGGCCCGCGGCCTGCCTGTCACCCTGGTCACCTCCATGGAGCCCTCGGACCTGGCTGGCGCCCGAGAGGCTCTGAAGAGGGTCCGGGATGGGCCCAGGGTCAGAGGTAGGCTCCCCTGGAGGGTGCAGGGAGGCCGGGGACAGCGGCGTGGGGCGGCGAGCTAAGCCTGTGTGTCCGCAGCGGTGATCATGGTGATGCACTCGGTGCTGCTGGGCGGCGAGGAGCAGCGCCGCCTGCTGGAGGCGGCGGAGGAGCTTGGTCTGGCCGATGGCTCCCTCGTCTTCCTGCCCTTCGACACGCTCCACTACGCCTTGTCCCCAGGCCCGGAGACCTTGGCCGCGCTCGCCAACAGCTCCCAGCTTCGCAGGGCCCACGATGCGGTGCTCACCCTCACGCGCCACTGTCCCCCGGCAGGCAGCGTGCTGGGCAGCCTGCGTAAAGCCCTAGAGCGCCAGGAGCTGCCCCCTGACCTCAATCTGCAGCAGGTAGAGGGACCAGGAAGGAGGGATGAGGGGAGAAAAGCCGGAAAGATGGCAGGGGATAGCCAAAGCAGGAAGAGGAGGATGAAGGCAATGGGACGGAGGTGGATGGAGCACAGGGTGAGAGGAGAACGGAGTCCTTAGAGACAGGTGAACGGAATCAATGGGAAGGAAGAGAATGGAGCCCATGGGGAGAGAATTAGTAGCAGCTCTAGCTGTTCTGGAGTTTCCTGCATATTGGACAGACTCTGATGGGCTTGGGACATCTTAGGGTGTTGGGATTGCCTCCAAAGAGTATGTGATGCAACCTCTCAAGTTCAACCCCAAGGAGTAAACCCCGATGAACTTTTAAGCAGCAATGTCTTTTGCAGTGTGCTTCAAAGTAAACCCATTTCCAGCACCACCACAACATACAGCCTATAATCAACAATGGTGCTCTCCAGAGAGCAGGAGGAGGCAGGGTGCAGGCTCAACCTTCACGCCCAACTGGCAGATGTTCATCATCTGGGGCCTCATCATAACTTCTTGAGGATCTTGGCCTCTTGAGAGAAGCACAGTCTTGGTGGATCCAGGGACTCCCACAGTCATTTAAATCCATAGCTTATTCCCAACATCCAGCTAATACCCACCCAGGATTCCTGGAGTCCTGAGACTCTCATTTCACACCGTCTAGCTCCACCCCAGTTGCAAAAGAGGGCCCAGAACCCACTAATATGGAAGGGAATCTGGATGTCAGTGGGCAGTAAATAAACCACCACAATGGCTCTACCCCAAGGGGACTTACTACAGGGGAGAAGGATGTGGGTCAAAGGGAACTTGAAATGTCTCCTGACAACCTCTTGCCCTGGAGGAGCCCATCAGTGCCCCTGAGTCTACTCCAGGAGGATTTGGGATAGTCAATGGAGAGACAGGATGGGATTAGTCAATAGGAAGAGAACAAGAGTTAGGAACAGTGATGAGATGGCAAAAAGAGCCAGGAGAGATGAGATGGAGGGCAGGTCAGTCAGTGAAGAAAGAAGGTGGAAAAAACTGAAGAAGCTCTTCAGTTCTCAGTAAGTAGCATGTCCTCCACCCAGCTGCCCACTCTAAGTTCTGGGAGTCACTCTTGATTCCTCTGTCCCTTCCCCAACACACACACACACACAGACATCAAGACTCTCTCTCTTACTTCCTAAAGGCCATTTGAATCCATGCACTTTTCTCAGGCACAAGCACCTCTGGCCCAAATCCCACAACAAATGGTCTCCCTGTTCAAAGCCTCCCAGTGGCTTCTCTCACCCTGGAAAGAGGCAGGTCTCTTCATACCCTGCTTCGCCAGGCCTTCACATCCTTCCCTCTCTTCTATCTCCCTTCAACTCTGTGCTTCTGCCAGATGCAGCTCCTGGGGGTTCCCTAAATGTCTGTTTGCCTCCCAGCTGCTGGATATGCTATTTCCTCTCTCCTGTGCCCACCCTCCCCTCACCACCTGGCTAATTCTGACTCACCCCTCAGGTCTCTGCTTGGTGGTCCCTTCCTTGGGAAGCCTGCTCTTCCTCCTCCTCCAGCCTGGGTTGGGATCCCTCTTGTCTGCTTCCACAGTGCCCTCAGTTTCCCCTACCGTACTGCTCACTGCACTGCCTTAACATTGCTGTCTGCCTCCCCCACTAGACTGAAGGTTCCCTATGAGCAGGGACTCTGGGCCACCCATATATTCCCAGTGTTTTGCCCAGAATTGTTGCTCAGTATTTGTTAACCTTTGAGAGAGGGAATAATGGAGAGGCTTGATGAGATCAGGAGGTAGCCTTGGGGAAAGAAAAAAAAGGAGAAATAGAAAATAGAAGTCAATCAACGGGTGAGAAAGCAGATTTTTAGGTGAGTGGCAGGTAATGAGATTAAAAATATAGGCAAGGAAGAAGAGGAGCTGTAACAGGAGAGGTAGAGTCAAACAATGGTGAGAAGAACCTGAGAGTCCTGAAAAGGGAGATAGTAAGTGGGGGGAAGAAGAAGAGATAACCAAGGAGGCAAGAAAAGAGAGAGCCAATAAGGAGAGAGGAAGAGAACCAATAAGGAGGGACATTTGAAACCATTCATTAGGAGATGGGAACAGTCAAGTCAGCATACCCCAGGGACTTGAGGACCCAGTGAATAGATAGGCGGGGCAGCGGGTTTCCCTCCGTCAGTGAGCTGTGACCGCAGACCCTGAGCCCCTACTCTCCTTCCCCAGGTGTCCCCGCTATTCGGCACCATCTACGATGCGGTCTTCTTGCTGGCGCAGGGTGTGGCGGGGGCGCGAGCAGCGGGAGGTGGTGGCTGGGTGTCTGGAGCCGCCGTGGCCCGCCACCTCCGAGATGCTCAGGTGCCTGGCTTCTGCGGGTCCCTGGGAGGAGCCGAGGAGCACCCCCTTGTGCTGCTGGACACGGACGCGGCGGGGGACCGGCTGTTTGCCACGTACACGCTGGACCCCGCCAGTGGCTCCCTGCGCTCAGCTGGGAACCCGGTGCACTTCCCTCGCGGGGGGCGGGGACCCGAGACCGACCCCTGGTGCTGGTTCGACCCCAACGACATCTGCAATGGAGGTGAGGGCGAGCTCTCAGTGCCTCAAGGGGACCGACCTTTGAGGAATGGGTGACCTTCCTCCTAGATTGTGTCTGGGCTCCCACCCCTTCCTGGGACCTCTCTAGAGAGGGCACCTTCCCTCCTACACACCCCCCTCGGCCAAGCCTGAGCATCCCGCCCCCCCGACTGCCCCTCCAGGAGTTGAGCCTGGCCTCGTCTTCCTCGGCTTCCTCCTGCTGCTTGGGATGGGGCTGACCGGGGCCTTCCTGGCCCATTATGCCAGGTGAGGAGGGGCGTAGGTGAGTGGGAGGTAAGTTCTCTCTCCTCTTGCCAGAAACTCCGCTGGACCTCAGGGACAGCAGGGGTGGCTCAAGAATGAAGAGGGTCTGTCGAAAGGGGGGATCCCAGAGGCATGGCAGGTCCCGGAGGGGTATCTGGTTCAGGGATGGGTGCCCTCCAGTGCCTCTCCCTGGAACCAGCATTATCCCACTCCGCTCCCCACCCTCGCCATGGACCCTTTGCAGATATGTCCTCCTTGCCACCAGGCACCAGCTACTTCATATCCAAATGGTCTCAGGCCCCAACAAGATCATCCTGACTCTGGAGGACATCACCTTCCTCCACCCGCAGGGAGGCAGCTCTCGAAAGGTGGGAGACAGAGGGGCGCTGGGATCCAGCTGTCCTCTCCCTGTCCAGCAGGGCCCCTCCCTGGGCCAGCTCTCACCCCAGCCCCCACCTGGGGAGGCCTGGGCTCTGTCCCAGCTCTGCCCCAGGTGTGACTGTGCAATGGAATTAACAGCCCCTGCGCTGACTGCTCTCCTGGGGGTTGGAAATCTCCGACAACCAAAAAGTATATTTAAGTTTGCGTTGTAAACTGTAAAGTGCTGTGCACTTAGGGAGAAATAGCATTATCATCTTCACTAATTGAGATCCTTTCCCCCTCCCCTTTTTAATCCCTAGAACCTACCCTGACCTCAACCCTGAATTCTAATCCCAGACTATTCTTACCCATAGCATTGACCTCTGTCCCCCAGGTGGTCCAGGGGAGTCGATCGAGTCTGGCTACCCGAAGCATGTCAGACATTTGCAGTGTCCCCAGCCAGCCCCCAGCCAGCCCCAACATTGGCCTCTATGAGGTGAGCCAGACCCCCTGCCAAGCTGGGCTCTGCTCCTGGAGGGGCAGTGGGGGAGATTTTCTCATAACCATTATCCAGGTGAGGGCTCCGTATTCCAGATGCGGGAGGCTTGAGCTGGGGGGAGTAGGCTGGGACCAGCAGGCAACCTGGCATGTCCCACCCACCCCCTAGTGATCCAAGGTTTTGGAATACTAAAGAATACAGGCCTCCCCAGAAGGGTTGAGGCAGATGGGCATCTGGGATGCGGTCTCAGAGTCACATAGAGGACACTTCCTAGATGTGGATTGTTCAGAATGGGGAGTTGCCAGACAGGGCTCTCCCTGACTCAAACCAGGCCCACATCTTGGCCCCATCCAGAATTTCTGCCCAATTCTGAGCAGGCTCAGGAACACAAAAGGACATCAGGACATTAACTATGGGGTCAGCAAGTCTGCATGTGGTGGGATGTATAGCAGATAACAGATTCAGAGACAGCAGATTTAGAAGGAGCTGAGGGAGCTCAGCTAATCAAGACAAGAGTGGAAAATCAGAGCCCCCAAGCTTCAGGTTGTGGTGGGGAAGCAGAGGTTCCTATTGTACTGCCTAGAGATGACCATGCCATTTCTCAGTGGGGCCACTGTTGTTTCGGGCAGGATGATGTCCATCGCATGGGGCTTCTCTGTGCATTGCAGAATGTTTAGTGCCTCTGACTCTGTCTGCTAAATGCAGCCCCCAATTTTTGAGACAATTTAAAATGTCCCTTTGGGGAGCCGATATGGCTCAGTGGTTGAGTGCCAGCTTCCCACATAGCAGGTCTGAAGTTCAATCCCTGGCCCTGGTACCTCAAAAAAAAAAGTATGTAAAGCATCCCCAAATTTATTTCCAAATGCCCCCTAGGGTCAGTACCAAGCCCCCAGAATTCCTTTCCCGCCCAAGTCCCTCACAGACAGACTGGACAGGCTACATAATTTGCAGGGCCCAGTGCAAAATGGAAATGAAGGCCCCCTTGTTCCTTCAACATGGCAAGAGCAGAGTCGTAAACCAGAGTCGTGAACCAAGCATGGGTTTCTCCTGAGGCACTCCCATGAAGCCAGCCCTGCTGGCTAGAGAAGAAAAATGAGGCCCAGAGCCTGGAGGGAGCTGCCTACACTTCACAGCTAGTTTATACTACAGCCTGATCTACCCTGACTCCTGACTCCCAGCACAGTGCTCTCTGTGGGCAGTGGAGGATGGAGAGGGCTGTGATGTCATATCGGCTCTGGGAGTAGCGGCTCCTCTAATAGGGCAGTTGGTGAGAACATGTGGGTTCATGAAGACACCACGCAGGTCTCCTGCATCCCTCTCACCCAGGGGTGGGCTCTCACCCAGCTGGCTGTGAAGCGGACTAGCAGACATCAAACTCCTGATTCTCTTTTTCACTTGGGAGATGTGTTCCAGGGCAGTGGGCCAATGGAAATATGGAGGCTCTAGGGCTTTTCAAAGCATGGAGTTTTAAGGGACCGAGTTCCCTACCCCCATCCTCTCTACTCCAGGGAGACTGGGTTTGGCTGAAGAAATTTCCAGGGGATCAGCACATAGCTATCCGCCCAGCAACCAAAACAGCCTTCTCCAAGGTGAGAGTTGGCCCATGGTGGGTATGGTGTAGTCATCAGTGCATCCCTTCTGTGCCTTCTCCTTGCAGCTCGGTACAGAGCTGGGCCCCAATGTGGGAGAGACAAAGCATTCTCAGTTATGTGTCACCCCCTCTCTGGGGCCCTTAGCACTCATTCTTTCCTTCAGTGTTCTTATCACAACGTGTAAGTGTACGTTCATCTGCGGGCCTGCTCATTTATTGTCTGCCTCCCTCATGGGACTGTAAACTGTGAGGGCCAGTATTCCCAATAATACCCAGCACACTGTCAGGAACCTCACAGAGACTCGGTGAGTGTTTGCTGAGTGAAGCATAGAAAATTTTAAAAAATGGGCTTCCAAATCTGTCAGGCCACTTGTGCAGAATGGCCCTAGTTGGACTGACACATACTGAGTGGAATGGAGGGTGCCAAGAAGGCTATATAAACTGGCTTATTCTGGAACTTTCACCCTTAGTCTTTTCGTTCCCCACCCCTCCCCACACCCCACCATGCGGCCTTAGCCCGGCTTCCTTTCCCAGTCACAGCTTTGCAGAGTGGCTTAAGCGGATTACCAGCACACTAAAGAACCATCTAAAATGAAAAGAAGCTCCTTCTTGGGCATGTGGATGAAGGCAAACTAGCAACAGCACCAGGCACCCTGCCAGTGCCCCCCCCACCCCCCCCCGCAGCATGCCCAGAATGTGCAAGCACTCTATCCTGCAAAGTGGATGTGGCTTGTGGATCCTTCCTCTGGGGCCATGGCTGACAGCTCAGCCATGGTCAGTCTTTCCAGAGTTGGGGTCTCAGACCTATTTGACCCGATGGCAGATGCTTCTAACACCCAGCAAAGCAGCCCCAGGCCTGATGGCCGATAAGCAGATTCTGATGTTCCTGGAAAGCAGCATCAGCTTCTCCCTGTTCCCTCATCCCCAAAGGCTATGGCATCAGAAGGGGAGGGGGCTGGGGCCAGGGGCTTCTCCCTCAGGAGGTGTTGTCCTTTAAGGCCAGGGGCAGTGCGGAGGGTTTCATGGTTAATGAATCAGAACCTGCCTGAGTCCTGCTTAGCAGTACCAGTTTGTCTTTTCATTCAGAACTTGAAGCTAAACTAAGCTCAAGTCTCTGAACAGTGTCTTTTTTTTTTTTTTT
>JAQZBX010073483.1:0-14903 GCA_029593785.1 Cabassous unicinctus | reverse complement strand
ACATTATATTATCCATAGTTTTATTTTCTATGGTATAGTAAGGTATCTCAATTAAGAGGCAAAGGTTAAGAACACAGGCCCAGAAGCAAGCTTGCCAGGGTCAAATAATGATTCCACTACCTTCTTGTCAAGTGACTTTGGGCAAGAACTTCATCTTGGCCTCTTTTTTCTATCCAAAACATGGGGATGATAATAGTATATCTATCTCACAAAACTGCTGTAGAGATTAAGTGAGTAAATATATTACATAAAGACCTTAACACAATGCCCAAAATATAGTAAAAACTTAATAAATATTAGCAGTTCTACCTCACTATGTAAAACATTAGCAGCCCTATTTAAAACTAGACATTTCTATTTTACTTAAATATAAATTTATTCTGAATAGAATATTAAGAAAGTCAACAAAACATATAGTTCATAACATGCCTTAAGAGACATGAGGTCATCTTCAAAAAAAACTAAACTGAGCTATAACAAGAAACCCTAGTGCCAAGACATATGCATCCATGTTAATATGAAATTTAATAGCAGTTTCAATTATGACCCTAAATGGAGAGTCACAAAGAGATCTGCTCAGAGTTAGAGGTACTGATTTGCAATTGAGTTACTTTCCACATGAATAACTCTGTAGCATACTCTTAAGGAAGAAGCCATAGGAATTTATTTGTTTGATCCTGAACAACAATGGGGAGGTCAGTTAGTATATATGGAAGTTTGAAGTTGTTTCATGAAGCCCAAAAAGAGAAAGATTATGTTTTTAAACTAATCTATTCCTGTGGATGTGATATCCTTTGATTGCATTAAATTCAGTTGAAGGTCCTTTGATTAGATTATTTGATAAGATCAATTTAGGACTTTTGATTGGACTATGTCAGTGAGGTGTGACTAAGATTGAGTTGGCCCCCTTAATGGGTCTGATACAAAAGGAAACACAGAAAGAAACTCACTCAACAGAGGAAAAAAGAAGCTGGCATATTTGATTCTGCAGTGTGAGAGAGAGGACCGCTTAAGCACAAAGCCTCCAAAATGCTGGGCCTATGGAGCAGCTCAAGAGGAGACCAGCCCTGCTATATGCCTGATAGCTTACATCTGAACTTGGGAAGAGAGCGAAGCAGCCGAGTGATATAGGTGGCCCAGAAAGAGACAATTCCTATGCCTGGTTGCTCAAAGTTGAGCTCCAAGAGACAGTAGTTTCTGGAGGGAAAGGAAGAGAACTCTGCAGAGATTGGTGGCCATCCTGCTTCATCATGTGACAACAATGCCAGGATTAACAGCAGTTGACTGGTGAGAAGGCACTTCTTATGGTGCCTTGAATTGGGACTTTTCATGGCCTTGGAACTGTGGCTTTTACTCCAAATAAATACCCTTTATAAAAGCCAATATATTTCTGGTACTTTGCATCAGCAACCCATTGGCAAACTAACACAGTGTTTATGTCACAGAACTCACCCGTAATAAAATGGTCCAATGGCATCACAGGAGCGACATGAGGTGTGGCTTGTGTAATAAGAAGATTGATCAGATCTTGTTTAAAATTTTTCAATGTAAGCAATGCTCTTGCAACAAGGCCACCCATAGAATGACCAATTATTGCCACACTTTTTGGAGCAAATTCTTGACCCTATCAAAAAAAAAAAAAAAAATCACCAAGGCATAATTGAGGCTTAGTATAATAAAAATATTGAACATTGTTCTCTGCATATGAACATTTTATAGAAAAAAATGAAACTATTTATATAACCCCCCATCTTAAGGTATAGAAATACATCTTTAAATAGGTGTAACTACTGTAAGCATACTATTTTGGGTTCTGCCAAACATTTTTAACAGCTATACTTTGGTTCTCTGAACCAAAATCAGAAATCTTGGTCTAGTAAATCATGTTTGCGCCATTTGTGATATTGGATGCAATCTGAGGTTTAATTACAATTGGTGTATGCTATAATATTAGAACTTACAGGATATAAGAAATCAAATCTTTATACATTTGGGTTTTTAAAACAACCAGCATTCCAACACATTTTCTTCACTGACAGCTATATATTTTCTTTTTCAAAGTATTGTTTTTATATATACATATATACACATACTTTTTTAAAAAGATACTTAGATTACATAAATGTTACATAAAAAATATAGGGGATTCCCATATGCCCCACTCCTTACCCCTTCCACAATTTTCCACAATAACAACATCCTTCATTAGTGTGGTAAATTTGCTACAATTGATGAACACATATTGGAGCATTGCCACTAAGTGTGTATTATAGTTTACATTGTAATTTACACTCTCTCCCACACAATTTTTTAAGTTATGACAAGATACATAATGGCCTGTATCCATCACTGCAACTTCAGGACAATTCCAAAGTCTTGAAAATGTCCCCATATTACACCTATTTTTCCCTCTCCCTCCCCTCAGAACCTCCAGTGGCTACTGCCTCCACATTAGTGATAAAAGTTCTTCCATTGCTAGAACAACAATAAGTCTATAGTAGAATGACAGTAAGTCTATTCTAGTCCATCGTTCATTCCTCAATTCTGAGAATTCTGGGATGGTGATGCCCACTACTCTGCCTCTAATCGAGAGGGGCTTAGATCCCATGGGGCAGATGGATGGGACTATCTTGCTTGCAGTTGCAGATTCTCTCTGTTCCTTGGGATGGTCATTGTCCATCATCATCTCCTTGTTAGCTGCCTTGGGTGAGTCCAATGAACTGGAGAGTAGGTGTTCCAAGTCTGTTGAGATTCAGGGCCCAGCTGACACATGGACAGCCCAAAGATTTAAGTCTCTTGCACATACACCTATCAACTCTAGTACTAACTATAGGTTCAAATAGAAGGGGCAGAAGAGCCATGTGTAGGGAAACCACAACTGAGTCCAATTCTGTCACACTGGGGAGCATAAATTCCAAAGTAGGGCCCACTGGCAGGGCACCAAAGTCCTAAGCTGTCTGCCCTGCCTATAGTGTCTGGATGTCTCTAGAGCCCTTGGGAGCCCTGCTATTTGAGGCAATATTTACTTTGGCAATCAATGAGATTCTGCTGACAAGTGCATAAGCGTAACCTCTGGAATGACCTCCCAACTCACTTTGAAGTCTCCTAGCCATATAAACTCATTTGTCTTTACCGTCCCCCTTTTGGTCAAGGTCTTTTTCCAGTTGCATTGCTAGTTGGCACTTGTTAGTAATCTCTTGGTGCCAGGGAGGCTTATCCCTGGGAGTCATGTCCCATACCGGATCCCACTCACTGAGTTTGACTTAGAGAGGCCACATTTGAGCAACAGGAGGTAACTCTTAGGCACCCTATAATACTAGGATAAGTTTCAATTTTAAAAGTAATGGTTCATAAGTACAGTCATCAATATCAAGGGCCCATCAATGGTCCATTGTCCTTCACTAGTAACTGCCCCGTACTCGGGGGATTCTTGCTGTCCCATTAGAGAATGTGGCAGAGCTCCCAGGATGGGAATCTGATCTTCTTTCAGTTATTATGTGGATCTCCACCCACCGTGACAATGCCCCATGAACACTTGAACACACTCATATGCCTTATAGGTATGCCCCAGGTGACTCTCCTCCCATGTACCTCCCAAGTATTGCTTTTTAAAAAAATCTTTTGTTTCCACATGCTATCTTCAGTTCTACTAACAAAAAATTGCTCATCATACCCCACATTCGATCCTTTATCTGTGCTTTCTCTCCTATTAGTATGAATAAATTGGACCTTTTGCAAAAAAAAAAAAAAGAAAAAAAAATGTTAAAGTAAGCCTGACACTTCTATCCTTAATAAAGACTGCATGCAAAGAGGACTACTAATTGGAGTCTGGGACCTTAGATTTTGGGATGGTTCCCACCATTCCTTAAATGCTAAGAATGGTTCACTGTATTTAAACCATTTGTGCAAACAATATAGTTTATATTGAACACCTGCTGTCCTTCTAGGAGACTAGTATTTTGGTATGTGCTAGGCAGAAGGTGCCTTTGTGATCGGATCCCAAAAAAACCTTAGGCACTGGGTCTCTAATGAGCTTCCCTGATAGACAAAACTTCACACATTTTACAATTCATTGCTGTACTTAAGAATTAAGTATATTCTCTGTGACTCCACTAGGAAAGGACTTTTGGAAGCTTGGGAGAAGACTCTTGGAAGTTTGTGCCTGGCTTCTTTTGAACTTTGCCCCATGCACCTTTCCCTTTGCCGATTTTACTTTGCAATCTTTTGCTGTAATATAAGTAGAGCCATGAGAATGATTATGCTGCATCCTGTGAGTCCTCCTGGAGAATCATCAGATCTGATGGTGGGGTCTTGGGGATCCCTAACAAAAGACCTGATGTGGGCAAAAGCTAACCCCTTTTTGTGCTCTCAATCCTATCTCTTTTGGCATTCTCAAGTACATCACTCCAGCAATTTCTTCCCACTTTATTCTTGCATTACTGTTTTCCCCTCTTTACTAGATCATTCTCATTAGTGTATACATATACTGTTACTCTCCTTAAAAATTAAAAACAACTCTCTTTTGATGGCCACTTTCCCTCTCTTCATCTCTTTATAGCAAAACTCTTCAAAAAAAAAATAAAGAACAATTGTCTATATAGTACATGCTGTCTCCAATCTCTCAACTTCCATATGCTTTTAAACCCAATCCAAGCATGCTTTCACCCCAATCCTTCACCAAAAGTGTTCTTGCCAAGTCACCAAGGAATCTAATGGTTAATTCTCAATCCTCATCTATTTGACCTATCAAAAGCATTTGACACAGATGATCACTTCTTTCTCTTTGAAATACTTTCTTTTCTTGGTTTCTGGGACAACATACTCTAATGGTTCTCCTTTCACCTCACTGAGTACCCCTTTTTAGTAGATGTTGCTGGTTCCAACTCAATTCTTCTTATCTCTTAACACTGCAGTGAGCCGAGCCACATGCCTTTGATTTCTTCTCTTTCATATCTATGTTGTGTCTGTTAGTGATCTCATCCAGTCTTTTGGCTTTAAATTCACCTACACACTATCACACCCCAAGTTATTATCTTCAGACTGGACCTCTTCCCTGAACTCTAGCCTTGAACTTGAATTGCCTACACAATAGCCATACTTGGGATGTCTAATGTACATCTCAAACTGAACTTGTCTAAAACTAAACTCAATCTCCTCCAAATCTGTATCTCCTACATTCTTCCCTGCCTCAGTTACTGACAATTCAATCCTTCCAGGTGCTTAGCCAAAAGAATTGAGATCAACTTTAACTCTTCATTTCCTCTCAAATCTCCAATCCTCCAACGGATCTGCAAGTAAATCTTGTTGGCTCAATCTTTAAGATTTACACCTATCTGACCATTTCAAATCGCTTCCATTGCTACCAACTTGATTCAAAGCACCATTATTTCTTGCCTGAATTACTGCAACAGCCTCCTAACTTCTCTGCTTTTATCCTGACTTCTCTTGAGCTGATCTCCAAAAGTAGCCAGAAGGATACTGTTAAAACCTAAGTTGGAACATGTCACTCCTCTGCTCAAAACACTCCATAGTGGCTTTCGATATCACTCCAAATAAAAGGCAAAGTTCCTAAAATTGCCTACATGACTCTACAATCTGCCTGTCCCTTATCTTATCCTTCTACTAACTTACTCTGCTCCAGCCACACCAGTCTCCTAGTTTTTCCTCAAATACAACAGACATAGGCCTGCTCATATATTTGTTTCCTCTGCCTAGAGTACTCTTTTCCTAGATATCCAAATGGGCCACTCCCTCATATCCCTCAGATTTGTATTAAATTACCTGTTTCTCAACACAGATCTTCTCTGGCCATCTTTATTTATAATTGTAATCTTCTACCCTAGACTCCTTATCTACCTTTCATGTTTTATTTTTCTTACTGATATCTATCACCATATTAGATATCATGTATTTTTCTTTTCTAGTTTATTATCTACCTCTCCCCACTAGAACATAAGGTCCACAACGGCTTGAATTTCTGTTTTATTCACTGTTATAGTCACTTGCAAAATCATATGGTGAATGAATGAGTTTTCTTCCACCCAGAAAGTTCTCTCACTTTTTCATACTGGAATCCTATCCACTAAATCAAAATACAGTTGTCCTGGGAACAGATGTGGCTCAAGCAGTTGAGCACCTGCCTCCCATATGGGACTCCCAGGTTCAGTTCCCCATGCCTCCTGAAAAACAAACAAACAAACAAGCAAGCAAAATAAACGAAAAAACCAACTCAGGGAAGCTGATGTTGCTTAGTGGTTGAGCACCAACTTCCCACATACAAGGTTCCAGGTTTATTCCTTGGCCATCGGTATATTAAAACAAAAAACAAAAACAAAAACAAAAAAAAACAGTTGTCCTTTCTCTAATTCCTACTGACCTTGCTTGTAATAGAAATCTTACTTTCTGGGAAGCGGGTGTGGCTCAATCGATAGAGCTCCCGCTTACCATATGGGAGGCCCCGGGTTCGCTTCCCGGGGCCTCCTTGTGAGGGCAGGCCAGCCCACGCGGCGCGGTGGGCTGATGCAGCAAGACCTCACAGCAAGGGGGTGATAAGCAGACACAGAAAAACACACAGCAAATGGACACGGCAAACACAAGCAGCAAGGGGGGGATAAATAAATAAATAAATAAATTTAAAAAAAAAAAAAAAAAGAAATCTTACTTTCTAAAAGTCTCAACTTAAGAAAAAAGTTTATTAGTTCTACTATAAATTTAGTACATAGTTATTAGAGAAAATCTGAAAATAAAAAATGGAAAAAGAAAAAAACTATTCAGCATATAACATTAAAGACATATGATTGTTTATTGTGAATAACATGTATGGAATCTCATTTTGTGATCACATCTTATTTCTCTTATACAATAAATGGTCCTTAACCTAACATGGCTTGTTTCCTCCCAGAAAACTCAGCATAAAACTTGTAATTACTCCTAATTCAGAAAGTTTGCTTCTATTCCTACTATGCAGAGTTTTCTTTTTCCTTAATCATGAATGGGTGCTGAATGTATTCAAATAATTTTTCTTGATCTATTGAGATGATCCTATGATGAATTACATTGACTGATATTTGAGTATTAAAACAACTATACATTCTTAGGATAAACTCTACTTGATTCTTTAATATTACTGGGTAGTCTAATTTTTTTGAGGATTTTATATTTATATTCATGAGGGATATTTATATGGTCTCTCTTTTCTTTTCTTACAATACCTTTGTCTGATTTTAGTATCAGGGTTTGCTGGTCTCATAAAATGAACTGGTAAGTATTTTCTCTTCCTTTATTTTCTGAAAGACTTTATGAAAAATGGGTCTTGTTTCCCTTACATGTCAAATAGAATTTGCCACCAAAGTCATTTAGCCCTAGATTTAATTACAAATTCAGAAAATTTTAAATAGACATAGGGCTATTCAGATTTTGTTTTTTTCTTGTGTATGTTTTGGTAATTTACTTGCTTCAAGGAATTTACTTATTCCATCTGAGTATTCAAATTTATATGCATATCTGTAGGTGCTGTAGTGAGCTTTCCTTTCTTACTGATATTGTTCATTTGTGTTTTCCCTCCTATTTTTCCTAGTTTAGCTAGTAGTTTATCAATTTTAAAGATCTTTTCAATGAAAAGAGCAATTATTTTCTCTACTGTCTATATGTTTTTTATTTCATTTTTATTGTTTCCTCCCTTCTATTTACTTTGCATTTCTTTATCTTAATTCGGAAGCTCAGATCATTAATTTTAAACATTTCTTCTTTTCTAATATAAGCATTTATGGCTACAAGTTTTCTTCTAATCACTCCTTTAATCTTATACATTCTGATGTTGTGTTTTCATTTTCATTCAAGTCAAAATATCCCCTATAATTTTCTTTTTGACCCTTGGATTACCTAGAAGAAATTTCCAAATATTTGAGGATTTTCCAGATATCTTTTTGTTGATTTCTAATTTAATCCTGCTGTGGTCAGAAAATAATCTGCATGTTTTCAATCCTTTGAAGTTGTTAATAGCGTTGTTCAAACCTTCTATACTCTCACTGATTTTTTGTCTATTTATTTTCTCAGTTATGGAGAGAAGAATGTTGAAATTGCCAACTATAAGTGTGGATTTACCTATTTCTTCCTTTATTTCTGTTAGTTTTTGCTTCATGTATTTTCAGGCTCTGTTATTGGCTGCATACTCATTTAGGATTGTTTTGACTTCTTGATGAAGTGACCTTTTATCATTAAGAAATGTCCCTCTTTATCCCTGGTAATATTCTTTTTCCTGGAGAGTCTATTTAACTGATACTAATAAAGCCACACCAGCTTTCATATGATTTGTTTGCATATATATCTTTTTCCATTTCTTTACTTTGAACCTATCAGTGTCTCTGTATTTAATGTGGCTTTCTAGTAAACAGCTTAATATATAGTTGGGTCTTGTTTGTTTGCTTTTTTAAAAATCTATTCTGACAAGCTCTGGAGTGTTTACTTCATCTACATTTAATGTAATTATTGATATACTTGGATTTAATTCTATCATCTTGCCATTCGTTTTCTCCTTTTTCCATCTATATTATATCCCCTACCCTTCCTTCTCTTAGATCGAGTATTTTTTAATGTTCAATTATATTTTCTCCATTTGCTATTTAGCCATACCTCTTTTTTGTTATTCTAGAATTTATATATACAACTTAAATTATCAGGCTACCATCAATTAAATATTACACCATTTCATGTAAGCATCTTGCAGAATAATTCTGTTTACTCCTACTCCTACCCTTTTTTTGCCATTACTGTCATATATTTTCTTACTTATTATGTTATGAACCTCATAATACCTTTTGGCTATAAAATTCTTTTTTTAACCTTTTTATTTTGAACCAATTAAAGAAAGTTTGCAAAAAGAGTACTGAAAGTTGACGTATAAACTTCACTCAGCTTCCCCTGATGTTAACATTTTACATAATCCTATTACAATTATTAAAATCAGGAAATTGACATTGGCACAATTATATTAACTAAACTGCAGAACTAATTTAAACTTCACCAGTTTTTCTACTCATATATATTTTCTATTTCAGGATTCCTGCTGTATTAGTCAGGGTTCTCTAGGGAAACAGAACTAACGGGATATATCTGTAAATAGTATGAGATTTCATAAAACTGTGTCATGCAACCATGGGGATGCACAAGTCCAAATTCCATAGGGCAGGCTGCAAAGCAGGGGCTCCAATGAAGGTCCCTGATGAGTTCCCAGGAGATGCTGTCTGTCTGAAGTAGAGATGGGAATTCTCTGAATACTAAAGCCACGCCCCCTTTTTCAGGCCTTCATCTGATTGGATAAGATGTCACTCATTGCTGATGGCAATCTCCTCAGTTGATTGTAGATGTAACCAGCCATCTATGCAATCAACTCACTGATGATTAAAGTCCATGAACTGCCTTGTATTACAATTAGCCCAGTGCTTGCTTGACCAAACAACTGGGTGCCATTGCCTTGCCAAGTTGACACATTAGTCCTAACCATCACAGTCCACCCCTTGTCAACCTGGCCACCATACACATCACCTTAAACCATAATTAGTCTCTAAATAAAACAGTAACAGGGAAGCGATGTGGCTCGAGCAGTTGGGTGCCTGCCTACCACATGGGAGGTCCCAGGTTCAGTTTCTGGTGCCTCCTAAAGAAGACAAGCAAGACAGCGAGCTGACAGGATAAGTCAGCACAGTGAGCTGATGCAACAAGATGACACAATGAGATGATGCAACAAAGATACACAAGGAGGAAACAATGAGAGACACAACAAGCAGGGAGTGGAGATGGCTCAAGTGATTAGGTGCCTCCCTCCCACATGGAATGGTCCCGGATTTGGTTCCCAGTGCCTCCTAAAAAGAACATGAGCATACAACACATAGACACAGAGAGCAGACAGCGAACACAAACAAGGAGGGGTGGGGGAAATAAATAAGCTTAAAAAAACAAATCAAACAAACAACAGATATATATATATATATTTCCGCCTAACAATATTCAACTGTCCTGCATACAACTGGAAATGCACTAAATCCCTCCAGAATAGGGTGCAAGCCCTTGGGTAATATTCACTCTTAAACTTGATATCCTTAAATACTACAACACGAAACTACTACAACTTATGTCATATAAGGGGAAAGGTTAGGGAAGAAAACAAAGATATTCGTTTTATGTACATATACAAACATAACAAAACAAGGAAGAAATATTCATGACCATTACAGTCCTCTTTTCTGTAACTGGTCACGTAGTTGAAGTTCATATTTATCACTACCTTCTTCCACTACCCATTCCATGTTCCCTTTACCCTTAGCAAGCACCTCAGCTGGCCATGTTTTTTTGCCTGGTAGGGTGATCCAAGCTTTCATTCCTGAAGATTCTGGGTCATTGTTAGTCCTCCTTAGATTGGGTTATTGCAATTTTCCATTGACTTTAATCACAGGGCATGGTAGTACTAAGAGATGCCCTAGGGGACCTCCCATATTCCAAGCAAACTCTTCTTTCCCCCCATTATGTAGATGCAGTCCTATTTCCCCTTTATAGTCAGGATCAATCATCCCAGCCAGTACAGTAATTCCCTTCTTTGCCTGTTGATTTAGAAGCATGAGGAGCCTGAAGTGGCCAGGCAGCAGTCTTAACTTTCAGTTAAATGGAATCATTGTTGTGTTCCCTGGTAGCAGCACTCCTCCTTTTGGAACTAAGACCTGTAGACCAGCAGAGATTAAGGCTGCAGGAACAGGAAGCAAAAATATTCCTAGTGGAGCACTAGGGGTAATAGTGAGTAGTGTCAGTACCATTTCTACCCCTTGATTCCTGGACCCATGAATCCTGGCTATGGGAGAAACAGCACCATAGTATAGATGCTGATTTCGAGCATACACAGCCTCCTGGAGAACAATGCCCCAGCCCTGCAAGGTATTGCCACCTAGTGGCCACCATAATTGAGTCTTCAAAAGGCCATTCCACTATTCTATCAATCCATCTCCTTCAGGATGATGGGCATGTATCCATTCCCACATATGATTTGCTCTGAAGCAGGTTCCTTAATCAGAAGCAATGCCGTGTGGAATACCATGGCAGTGGAAAAGACATTCAGTAAGTCTATGGACAGTAGTTTTGGAGGAAGCATTGCGTGCAGGGGAGGCAAATGTGTATCTGGAGTATGTGTCTATTTCAGTTAGAACAAATCGCTGCCCCTTCCATGATGGAAGTGATCCAGTGTAATCAACCTGCCACCAGGTAGCAGGCTGATCACCTTGGGGAACAGTGCCGTCTCAGGGACTGAGTGTGGGTCTCTGCTGCTGGCAGATTAGGCACTCAGCAGTGGCTATAGCCAAGTCCACTTTATGATAGAGTGCTGCTGTGCATACCCAACTTTATGGTTTGGTGGGTCAGACAATACCCAGCTCATGATAGGCAACTCAGTGGCCCACAGTTAAGCGAGCAGTCTCTACTAAGGCCCAGTAGCAGGCCAAAAACTGCTTCTCAAAAGAGAGGAGTTATCCGCAGAGGATGGCAGGGCTTTGCTCCAAAACCCAATGGGTCTGCATTGTGATTCTCCTATGCGGGCCTGCCAAAGACTCCAGACGGCATCTCTATTTGTCACTGACACTTCCAGCGCCATTGGATCTATTGGATCATATGACCCAAGCGGCAATGCAGCTTACACAGCAGACAGGACCTGTCACAGGGCCTCCACTTGTTCCAATCCCTACTCAAAACTAGCAGATTTTCTAGTCACTCAGTAAATGGGCCAGAAAAGCACACCCAAAATGTGGAATGTGTTGTCTTCAAAATTTGAAGAGACCAACTAAGCATTGTGCCTCTTTTTGGTTGTAGGAGGGGCCAGATGCACAGATTATCCTTCACTTTAGAAGGGATATCTCAATATGACCCATGCCCCTGGACACCTAGAAATTTCACCAAGGCGGAAGGTCCCTATATCTTCGTTTGATTTATCTCCCATCCTCTCTCATGCAAATGCCTTACCAATAAGTCTAGAGTAATTGCTACTTCTTGCTCACTAGGTCCAATCAGCATGATACCATCAATATAATGGACCAGTGTGTTGTTTTGTGGGAGGGAGAGACAATCAAGGTCCCGGTGGACAATATTATAACATAAGGCTGTAGGGTTGATATACCCAAGGCAGGACAGTGAAAGTATGTTGCTGGCCTTGCCAGCTGAAAGCAAACTATTTCTGGTCATCCTTACTAATGGCAATTGAGAAAAAAGCATTTGCCAGATCAATAGCTGCATACCAGGTACCAGGGGATGTGTTGATTTGTTCAAGCTATGATACCACATTTGAGACAGCTGCTGCGCCCAGAGTCACCACCTGGTTAAGTTCACTATGCTGTCATCCTCCAAGATCCATCTGTTTTCTGCACAGGCCAAATAGGAGAGTTGAATGGGGATGTGTTGGGAATCATCACCCCTGCATCCTTCAAGTCCTTGATGGTGGCACTGATCTCTGCAATCCCTCCAGGAATTCGGTATTGCTTTTGACTTACAATTTTGCTAGGTAGGGGCAGTTCTAGTGGCTTCCACTTGGCCTTTTCTACCATAATAGCCCTCATGCCACAAGTCAGGGATCCAATGTGGGGATTCCGCTAGTTACTGAGTATGTCTATTCCAATTAGGCATTCTGGAACTGGGGAAATACCCACCAAATGGATTCAGGGACCCACTGGACCCATTGTATTTATTTATCCCCCCCTTGCTGCTTGTGCTGAGCTAAAACTCCATCAATCACCTGACCTCCATAAGCCCCTACTGTGAATGGTGGACCACAGTAATGTTTTGGGTCTCCTGGACTTAGTCACTTCTAAGCCAGTGTATTAGTCAGCCAAAGGGGTGCTGATACAAACTACCAGAAATCTGTTGGCTTTTATAAAGGGTATTTATCTGGGGTAGAAGCTTACAGTTACAAAGTCCCAAAGAGTCCAACACAACATCACCCAAAGTCTGTTGCCACGTGTTGAAACAAGATGGTGGGCAATGTCTGTGAGGGTTCAGCCTTCCTTCTTCCTCTTAAGGCTCTGTGGTCCCAGCTCCTTCTGATCTCAGCTGTAGGCTGGCATAGGACTCAGCTGCTCTGTTCCCTTAAGCTGCAAACTATCAGGCGAAATGGCTCATCTCTCCCTGGGGTCACAGGATCAAAGCCCTCTTCTGTGTCTATGGAGATCTCTCTTTTCTCAGGTATCTGCTTCTGTGTTCTTGACTGAGTGTCCGTTTATACAGCCCACCAAGGACTCAACCCTGCATGCCCTAATGACGTGGTCGAATCAAAGCCCTAATCTTGATTTAATCAAGTAAACATAAAGCCTTTGAATTTAAATCAATCTAAGGGTATTAGGCCCAAAGAAACAGACCAGTTTACAAAAACATAATCAATATCTCTTTTTGGAATTCATAAATAATATGAAACTGCCACAACCAGTGTCTAATAATCCCCAAAACGTCTGATCATTTCCTTTTCCCCAGTGCAAAATGCCATAGGTCTCTTTGGGGAAAGCTGGGAGAAAGATTAACAGTATAAATTTTTGGCAGTGTAACAGGATCCTTCCCCAAGGGAACCTGGCCTTCTCCTCATTCAAGGGACTCTGGGTCTGTACACTGTCTCAAGTCTGAGAATTGATTAAGGGGTTGTGACTGTCTGTGTCTGTAATTCAAGTTAGGGTTTTGTTCACTCAACCTAGAATTCTTCTGCTTATACAGATCAAGTAGGAATTTAGTAGACTGCCCATCTATTTTATTTCTAGATGCCCCATGATCTATTACTCAAACCATAGGTCTATGCCACTCAGACTCTTTTGACTGCTGCTTTGAGCCTGCCTTTCATTGTAGTAGCCACATCCACCTTGTCTTTGGTGATTAAGTGCTGTTATTTGGCTTCTACCAGCCTGAGATCTGATCATTCCCATAGTGTTTAAGGATTCTATTTCCATGGCAGCAGTTCCCACAGTAATAGTGACCTACAGAGAAGAGCAACCACAGAGCTCTTCAGGGAAGATGGAGTTAGTCTCACAAATTTATTCCTCACAGTCCTGGTTAAAGGTATGTCCTCTGGACATTCCTGGGGTGGGTGGGCAGGTCTTAAATGGTGAATCCATTCTAGCATTCCAATCTCTCTAAGCCTTTAGATCCCCTCTCCTACGGTATACTAGGGTAAATTGGGCATCATGACCTCAGACATTCTAGGCCATCTTTTTTTTTTAAGATTTATTTCTCCCCCTCCCCCTTGTCTGCTCTCTGTATCCATTCACTGTGTGTTCTTCTGTGTCTACTTGTCTTCTCTTTAGGCAGCACCAGGAACCGATCCTACAACCTTCTGGAGTGGGAAAGAGGCATTCAATCTCTTGAGCCACCTCAGCTCCCTGGTCTGCTGCATCTCTTATCGTCTCTCCTCTGTGTCTCTTTCTGTTGTGTCATCTTGCTGCGCCAGCTCTCTGCATGGTCCGGCACTCCGTGTGGGGCAGCACTCCGTGTGGGACAGCTTGCCTTCACCAGGAGGCCCCAGGAATCGAACTTTGGACCTCCTATATGGTAGATGGGAGCCCAATCACTTGAACCACATCCGCTTCCCTCTAGGGCATCTTTTTTTTTTTTTTTTAAAGATTTATTTATTTTATTTATTTATCCCCGCCTTGCTGCTTGTGCTGCTGTGTCCATTCGCTGCGTGTCTTCTCTGTGTCTGCTTATCTCCCCCTTGCTGTGAGGTCCTGCCGCATCAGCCAACGCTGCACGAGCCGGCCTGCCCTCACAAGGAGGCCTGCCCTCACAAGGAGGCGCCGGGAAGCGAACCCGGGGCCTCTCATATGGCAAACGGGTGCTCTATCCATTGCGCCACACCCGCTTCCTGCCGTGAGGTTGCTGCATCAGCCCACCGCACC
>JAQZBX010073482.1:0-14904 GCA_029593785.1 Cabassous unicinctus | reverse complement strand
CACAGCCGCTTCCTGCCGTGAGGTTGCTGCATCAGCCCACCGCACCGCTCAGGCCGGCGTGCCCTCACAAGGAGGCCTCGGGGCGCGAACCCGGGCCTCCCATATGGTAAACGGGGGCTCCATCCACTGAGCCACACCCGCTTCCTGTAATTTCTTTCATTGCTAGAATCACAATATGTCTATAGTAGAATACCAGTAAGTTCACTCTAGGCCATAGTTCTTTCCCCAATCCTGAGGATTCTGGGATAGTGATGTCCACTCCACCCCTAATTGAGGGGGGCCCATTCAAGCCTTTTAATTCATTCTATATATTTATTTCTATTCTGGTTCCTGTTTCATTGTTTCTATTCCACTTTTCTAATCATCTTCTTCTGTACTTCTTAATTGTGTTAATTTTTCAATTTCCTAGGTCTTGTACAGTTGTTTTCCTACCTTTTACTATTATTATTACTATTATTCTTTTTCTTTTCCTATCTCTTTCCTTTTCTCTGGTAATAATTCTTTTTCTTTCAAAGGAACATAGAAAACAACAAGGAAATAGAATAAGAGGAACAAAGTGTCAAAGTGTAACCTTACCACACACACAAAAACAACAACAAAATAAAATCATAGAATAGAGAGGGAAGCTAATCAACTGAATAAACCCATCAAGATAAACAGATGCCTAGACACCAACAAAAAATTACAAGTTTTACTAAGAAACAGGGAGAATGGCACAGCCCAACGAACAAACTAAAAACCAGGCAGAGATGCAAAACATGGAAGAATTCATTAGAGATGTCCAAACAAATATCATGAATCAACTTAATGAAGTGAAGGAAGAGATTAAGGATATTAAGAAGACACTGGGAGAACATACAGAAGAAATTGTAAACATACATAAAAAGATAACAGATATGATGGTGATGAATGGCACAATCCAAGAAAGAAAAAATACACTGGAAGGACAAAACAGCAGATTTGAACAAGCAGAGGAAAGAATCAGCGATGTGAAAGACAGTATAGCTGAAATCAAACAGATAGTAGAACAGATAGATAAAAAGATAGAAGAAAATTCAGCAGGGACTTAGGGATTTGAATAACAACACAAAATGCACAAACATACACATTATAGGTATCCCAGAGGGAGAAGAGAAAGGAAAGGGGACAGAAGGAGTGTTGGAGGAAATAATGGCTGAAAACTTCCCAACCCTATTGAGGGAGATGGACGTACATGTCCAGAAAGCACAGCGCTCCCCAAACAGTGTATATCCTAAGAGGCTGTCGTTTTGCATTGTTTTGCATTGTTATGAATTCCAAAAATAGATAATGGATTATGTTTGTAAACTGGTCTGTACCTGGGCATGATTAAATTATGATTAGGACCTTGATTGGGCCACATCAGTAGGGCTTTGAGTCAACACCCCCTTGGTTGGCAGGGATCACAGATAAAAGTACACAGCAGAGCAGAGGAGTGAGTTGGAGTTTTTGACCTGGAGCCCTGAGAAGTAAACACACTGGAGAAGAACAAGAGGAGCTTGGATGTGAGGCAGAGGCCCTGGGAAGACAGACGAGCCATTCACCTGATATCTACAGCTGGCCTTGTGGAGGAACAGAGCAGCTGAGCTGGGAGAGAAACAACTCCAGGAAGAAAGGAACCCAGAAAACCTAAACCCTTGCAGATGTTAGCAGCCATCTTGCTCCATTACATGGTAACAGACTTCGGTGAGGGAAATAGCTTATGCTTTATGGCCTGGTAACTGTAAACTTCTACCCCAAACAAATGCCCTTTATATAAGCCAACAGAGTTCTGGCATTTTGCATCAGCACCCCTATGGTTGACTAATACACAGGTCTACTCCAAGACACATACTTATGAAATTGTCCAATGCTCAAGACAAAGAGATAATACTGAAAGCAGCAAGAGAAAAGAGAACCATCACATACAAGGGAAGCTCGATAAGATTAAGTGCTGATTTCTCATCTGAAACCATGGAGGCAAGAAGGCAGTGGTATGATATAATTAAGGTGCTAAAAGAAAAAACTTCCAGCCAAGAATTTTCTATCCAGCAAAACTAGCATTCAAAAATGAGAGAGAGCCCAAAATATTCACAGAAAAATGGAAATTAAGAGAATATGTCCATCCTCAAGATTCACAGTTACTTGCAACAACACTGAGGTCTTAATAAATGGGTTTGTCCTCCCCTATTAGGAACTGCCCATTCTCTCAAAAGACTCCCACCCCTCTGTTTGAGAACATATCAGTCCTCCCCAGGATAGAAGTCCAACAACTTCCTGCTCATTATGTGGGTCTCCACTTACTGATACAACACATTATGACAAAATGATCACTTGCACACTCCCTAGAAGCCTGCCCCAGGTGTTCTCTGTCCCAAATGCACCCCCATCCAACACCCTAAACCAGTAACCCTTCCTTGTCATATTGCCGTAAGAACATTCCCAACTTTGTACTTTTTCCACGTACCTGCAAATTCCCAGTGTTCACCTGATCCCTCCCCCAACCCTCCCTCCAGTTCCATGGAACATCCAACCCACCCTCTCCACTCTACCAACCCAATAGTATCACTGCACTCCTGTCATATCCCTTCATTGCCCAACTACTATACTAATATCAGACAAAATAGACTTTAAATGCAAAACTATTGTAAGAGACACAGAAGGACACTATATTAATAAAAGGGGTAATCTATGAAGAAGAAAGAACAATGATGAACACTTATACAACTAACCAGGGAGCCTCAAAATACATGAGGCAAACACTGAAAAAACTAAGTGGAGAAATAGATTCCTGTACAATTATAGTGGAGGATTTTAATACACCATTATCACAATTAAAAAGAACATTTCAACAGAAAATCAATAAAGAAACAAAGACTTTGAATAATACATTATATGACCTGGACCTATTAGAAATATACAGAACATTACACCCAAATACAGCAGGATATACATTCTTCTCGAGTGCACATGTTCATTCTCTAGGATAGACCACATGCTAAGCCACAGAACAACTCTCAATGATTTCAGAAAGATCAAAATCATACAAAGTAATTTCTCTGAACACAATGGAATGAAGTTGGAAATCAGTAAGGGCCAGAGAACCAGATTAGGCACAAAGAT
Organism: Cabassous unicinctus; assembly: GCA_029593785.1. Classification (NCBI taxonomy): domain Eukaryota; kingdom Metazoa; phylum Chordata; class Mammalia; order Cingulata; family Chlamyphoridae; genus Cabassous; species Cabassous unicinctus. The sequence goes on along the minus strand of JAQZBX010073482.1, from coordinate 11,784 downwards.
ATGAAAGTTAACAGCACACTCTTAGACAAACAGTGGGTCAAGGAAGTAATCTCAAAAGAAATCAGTAACTACGTTGAAACAAATGAAAATGACAACACAATGTATCTAAACATATGTGATGCAGCAAAAGCATTACTGAGAGGGAAATTCATAGCCATAAATGCCCATATTAAAAAAGAAGAAAGAGCTAAAATCAAAGACCCAACTGCAAACCTGGAGAAATTAAAAAAATAGAACAGCAAACTAACCCCAAAAGAAGTAGAAAAAAAGAAATAACAAAAATTAGAGCAGAGCTAAGTGAATTTGAAAATAAGAAAGCCCTAGAAAAAATAAACAAAACCAAAAGCTGATTCTTCAAGAAGATTAATAAAATTGACAAACCCTTAGCTAGGCTAACAAAGATAAAAAAGAGAGAAGATGCAAATACATAAAATAAAAAATGAGGAAGGGAATATCACCACTGACCCCACAGAAATAGAATATCATGATGGGATACTTTGAAAAATTATATGCCAACAAGATGAATAATTTAGAGGAAATGGACATATTCCTAGAAACACACAAGCAGCCTATAGTGCCAAAGAAGAAATTGATGAACTCATCAGACCAATCACAAGTTGTTGCTCAACTGTGGCCTCTCTCTAAGACAAACTCAGCATATAAATGCAATACCTTCCCCCCACCGTGGGACATGACTCCCGGGGATGAGCTTCCCTGGGACTGAGGGATTACTACCAAGCACCAACTAGCAATGCAACTGGAAAACAACCTTGACCCAAAGGAGGAAATTGTAAAGACAAATGAATTTATTTGGCTAAGAGACTTCAAAGTGATTTTGGAGGTCATTCCAGAAGTGACACTTATACATATCTCAGCAGGATCTCATTGACTGCTAAAGTAAATATTGCCTCAAATAGCAGGGCTCCTGAGGGATCTGGAGACATCCAGGCACTATAGGCAGGGCTGACAGCTCAGGAGTTTTGCACCTTGCCACTGGGCCCTACGTTGGAATTTATGCTCCCCAGTGTGACAGAGTTGGACCCAGTTGTGGTCCCTCTACTCATGGCTCTTCTGCCCCTTCTATTTGAACCTATAGTTAATACTAGAGTTGATAGGTGTATGTCTAAAAGATTTAAGTCTTTGGCTTTCCATGTTCCAGGGGATCCTGAAACTCAACAGTTGCAACACCTACTCTCCAGTTCATTGGACTTACTCAGGACAACAAACAAGGAAATGATGATGGACAATGACCCACCAAGGAACAGAGAGAGTCTACAACTGCAAAAAAGAGAGTTCCATCCATCTGTCCCATGGAATCTAACCCCCTTCTCAATTAGAGACAGAGTGGGCATCACCATCCAAGAATCCTCAGGATTGGGGAATGAACAATGGATTAGAGTAGACTTACTGTCATTCTACTATAGACTTATTGTTATTCTAACAATGGAAGAACTTTTATCATTGATGTGGAAACAGTAGCCACCAGATTTTCTGTGGGGAGGGAGAGGGAAAAACAAGTGTAATATGGGGGCATTTTCAGGACATTGGAATTGTCCTGAGTGATTTTGCAATGACAGATACATATCTTGTCATAACACAAATTTGTGTGAGAGAAAGATTAAATTATAATGTAAACTGTAATTCACACTTAGTGGCACTGCTCCAATATGTGTTCATCAATTGTAACAAATGTACCACACTAATGAAGGATGTTGTTAATGTGGGAAAGTGTGGGAGGGGTAGGGATTGAGGCATATGGAATCTCCCACATTTTTAATGTAACATTTATGTAATCTAAGTATCTTTTTAAAAAAAATTTAAGTGTATTAAAATAAAATTAAAAAAACAGAATCTATAACTAGTAAAAATAACAGCTATCTGATTCTCTAGAAAAGACCAACTTGACTTTGGTTTATGGTTTTATTACCTGGGACTAATAACTATTTTGTTCATGGTAATTGCATGTGTTATAATTAGCCAGTGTATCATGTTTATATTTCAAAATGGTTCTGCACATCCATTGTCATATCAGAGGATTCAACAACTCAGTATACAACAAAAGGAGTAGGACAGCCTAATCTTTTCACAACTATAGATAATATGCTCTGGAAAACCTCCTGATTAACAGAATTTTGACAATAATGACAATATTGATATCACAGATGGATGTCCTGTGGCCTGACTTTGTTTGCTTTCAGACAAAAGAGAGAACTGAGAAAGGAAAAAACAGCCACAGGGAGCTAAAAACTGGGTTGTCACTAGAAAATAGGCCTTGATGCTGGTAGGATCAAGTCCAGCACTATAGTTAAAACATGGTGATCTCCTTTTAAATATAAACAATTTTCTAGAACACCAATATCTGATAAGTCCACTGTGTACCATAATGGACCAAGATAAAAAACAAGAGCATTCTGTAGACATGTCTGAACACAGACAAAACCAAAAGCATTTCCAAACCACAAAAATAACTACATATTCCCCTACCCTGGCTATATAAAAGACTGTTGCTTTTTTTTTTAACCAATTACAATTTTAGGTTTGCTCCATTTTTCCTACCTTCAGGTGACAATTATCAATATGTCCAATATAGAATTACCCCCAGTTTCTGACAGCATTCATTCCAGGTAAAAGGTCCTGCTTCCTTAAACTCTTCTCAGTATCACCTAACCAACACAAGCCCAAATCCAATAATAAGTCCTTTTTAATAATCTTTTCCCGAGACTTCCCATGTTACCCAGGGGATGATGTCTCACTGATTGCAAACAATCAATCATACCAAGTTTTTTTTACTACAGATTTATTTCATATGGTCCTTGGCCGAAGGTCGCTGATAGCAGAATTGGGATTTGGAGAGTGAAGATGCTCACAAAAGTCCTCTCTATAAAGGTTATATTTGATCAGAGGCTTATAAAAAGAATGAGTCACAAAGAATGAGGTGGAAAAACTTTCTAGGTAAAAGGAATGGTTAGCACAAATACCATGAGATATGAGGGTGATTGGTATGCTCAAGGAACACAAGGGAAGTTTGTGTGATTAGTGAAGTGAGAAAGAGCGAAGAATAGAGGTAAGAGAGAAAAAAGAGGGGAAAGGCTATTTATTTTATTCTAATTTTGATGGAAAGATGATTTTGAACAGAAGAGAGAAGTGCTTTTAAATAATGTATCTGGTTGCTGAATGTAGTGAAGGCTAAGGTGTGGGAGGAGACAAGAGTGGAATAAAGATAAAGATTAAGGGTTATTGCAGTACTCCAAGAGAGAGATAATAGTGCATTAGATAGACTATAGCTGAAAAGTGGTGACATTCCTAATATAATGTGAAGTTAGAGTCATTTATATTTGCTGATGAATGGATAGATGTGGTGTATGAGAGAAAAAGAGAAAACAAGGATGAATTCAACTTTTTTCCTTAAACAATTAGGAGATTAGTAATGTTAAGTAACTAAAATGGGGAAATAAATGGAAATCTCATTTTGGGATACCATGAAATTAAGACTTTAATTTTGGATTTTTAAAAATATTTAGATGCTTGTTAGAAATCCAAGTAGGGGTCTTAAATAGACCAGTGGATATACAAAGCTATAGATCAAAGAAAATGAACCTACAGATAAAAATTTGAGAGTCATCAGCATAAAGATGATAAAAAGATGAACCTGAGTAAATTCACCTAAAGAGTATAAAAAGAGAAAAACAGATATCCAGGACTGATCCTTGGGACACTTCATTTAGAGGTCAGGAAGAGAAATAGGATCCAGCAAAGGAGATATCAAAGGTGCAAGAGTAGGGTAGGAGAAATAAACAGAAGAGTGTGGAATGCTCTTTCAAAAAGGGCAAAGTAATTGACTATGCAAAAATATATTGAAAGGTTAAATTAGGAAAGGACCAGAAACTGCTCATTAAATTTGGCAATATGGAAGTCACTAGTGACCTTGATAGGAGCAATTTTAATGGAGTACATGAGAAACAACACTGTACTAGAATGGATTCAGCAAAGAAATAGTAGGAGATGGGATGGAGACAATGAGTATAAGCAATTCACCTGAGGAGTATTGCTACACAGAAGAACAGAGAAATTAAGAGGACTTTGGAGAGGAATGTGGCATCAAGAAAGGATTTTTTTCTACTGGAATTACTACAGCATGTTTGTAGGCTGGTGGGAATGATCCAATAGTAACAGAAATTTTGATGCTGCAGGAGACAGGTAGTTGCTGGATCAAAGTCCTTGAGAGGCAAGAACGGATGGGATCCAAGGTACAAGTGAAGGGATTAGCCTTAGATAGACAGGATATCCACTCTAAGAATAGACAGAGTTTACCAGTTCAGATGCAGATAGGTGGATGGATTTGGCTCTGGGTGGGTGGGTGGGGGACAGATCTCTTCTGATTGCTTCTATTTCTCATGGAAATAGAAAGCAAGTCATCAGTTGAGACTAAAGAGGTAAAAATGATTATTGGAGATTTGAGTAGAGAAGAAAAACATAAATTGACCGTAGAAAATATGGTCGAATTGCCTATTTGAATTTGTGGTAAAATGTTTAAGCTAGGACCATCTATATGCATATGTATTTTCCTTAATCTGCTTAGATGTACAGCCAAAATTGGCATATAATTGGACTTACTTAAGTCTTACTTAAGACTGAGGTTTGCCTGGCAAAAATCTCCAGTGGAGGGATAGAGGAGCACATGAGTACAAGTTGTATGCAAAGGAGTGATTATAAACATGGACTTTGGAATCTAAATTGAATAGGGAAGAAAGTAAGGACAAGAGGGAAATAAAGGATGGCAAGATGATAGTTGGATGAATGGATTTGCAAGTTTGTTGGAGTGGGGTCACTAGAATGAAGGAACAGGAAAGGTAAAAGTTGGTCATCAGAAAGTAGAATGTTCAAAACTGAGAATATTGGAGAGATTGCTGTTATTGGCATGACCGTGGCAAAAACTGAGGTGGGGTAGAGGACAAGATCACTGCAGAAGAGGTCAAAGAACTGAAACCAGAGTGTTGGACAGGCCATGTATGTGGATGATGACAGGTGCCAAAATCTCCAAGGAAGGAAAAGGAGTGGCTGAGAGGGCAGATGAAGAATGCAACAAAAAAGTGTTGTAGCATTCTCTAACGGGACATTAAGAATCACCCAAGTACAGGGGCAGTGACTAGTGAAGGAGGATGGACCATTGACGAGCCCTTGATATTGATGACTATGCTTATGAATATTTAATTTTGAAATTGAAACTTAGGCTAGTATTTATAGGCTGCCTAAGAGTTACTTCCTGAGAGCTTCCTTGTTGCTGAAATATGGCCTCTGTCTAAGCTAAACTCAGCATATAAATGCATTATATTCCCCCTGGCCTGGGACATGACTCCCAGGGATAAGACCCCCTGGCAACAAGGGATTACTACCAAGCAACAACTAGTAATGCAAACTGGAAAATGACTTTGACCAAAAGGGGGGAAAGGTAAAGACAAATGAGTTTATATGGCTAAGGCACTTCAAAATGAGTTGGGAGGTCATCCCAGAGGTTACGCTTCTGCACGTCTTGGCAGGATCTCATTGACTGCCAAAGTAAATATTGCCTCAAATAGTGGGGTTCCTGAAGGCTCTGGAGACATCCAGACACTATAGGCAGGGCAGACAGCACAGGAGTTTGGTTCCTTGCCAATGGGCCCTACTTTGGAATTTATGCTCCCCAGTGTGACGGAGTTGGACTCAGTTGTGGTTTCCTTACACATGGCTCTTCTGCCCCTTATATGTGAACCTATAGTTAGTACTAGAGTTGATTTTTCTATGTCCAAGAGACTTAAATCTTTGGGCTGTCCAATTGCCATTTGGGTCCTGAATCTCAATACTTGCAACACCTAATCTCCAGGTCATTGGACTTACCCAGGACAACTAACAAGAAGATGATGTTGGACAATGACCATCCCAAGGAACATAGAGAGTCTGCAACTGCAACCAAGATAGTCCCTTCTATCTGTCCCATGGGATCTAAGTCCCCTCTCAATTGGAGGTGGAATGGGCATCACCATCCTTGAATCCTCAAGATTGGTGAATGAATGATGGACTAGATTAGACTTACTGTTATTCTACAATAGATTTATTGTGATTCTAGCAATGGAAGAACTTTTGTCAGTGATGTAAAGGCAATAGCCACTGGAAGTTCTGCAGGGAGGGAGAGGGAAAAATAGATTTAATATGGAAACATTTTCAGGATTTCATAATCGTCCTGAATGACATTGCAAAGGCAGTTACAGGCCTTTGTATATCTTGTCATAATTTACAAAATTGAGTGGAAGAGAGTGTAAACTACAATGTAAACTATAATCCAAACTTAGAGGCAATGCTCCAAAATGTGTTCATCAATTGTAACAAATGTACCACACTAATGAAGGATGTTGTTAATTGGGAAAGTGTGGGAGGAGTAGGGTACGGGGCATATAGGAATCCCCTATATTTTTATGTAACATTTATGTAATCTAAGTATCTTAAAAAAACTTTAGAAGTATATACGTATGTATATATAGGGTTGTAGGTGGAGGAATTTGATGGAATTTTCTTCAAAGCATAGGATTTTTTAGGAAGGAGGAGAGAAAAATGATCTTTCCTCAAGCAGCAATTGTGAAAAAGAGGACATCCACCCAAACTTGAGGACCAACAGTGCAGGCAGAATAGGAGAAAACACCCATACTGCTTGAGAGGGCTACAGGGGACAGCCAGATCCCACTTAAAGCAGAATGTAAAGATAATGTACAGAAAAGAGGTTGAGATATTTCACAAGGTATTCTCCTTGCAAAATTCTTAAGACCAGGGGACATGGTGGAGACTTTGCTTGGTCAGAGAATGATAAGAGCTTGACTGCAGAGAATACCAAGCTTTATGGAGATAAAAATCCATATGGGGCAAACAGAAGATTCGAAGGTTGTGAAGACTGAGATGAACAGGCATGTAAGCATTGATAGGATTAGACTAGCTGGTCTTTTCAAAATGTGGTTATGTGGACATAAGATCTAATTGTACTTTCCTCTTGTTGTCTGGTTACTGCAGTTTGTGGTGGGGAGCAGATTGGTGGTATCACCAGGAGTATTCAAGCTCTTTGATTCTCTTTCTCCTTTGTCAGGAGTGTTAAGGCTGAGACAGAAGGTCAAATCACACTGTTGATTCATATCACATTTACTGATATCACCCTCAAAATTTTCTTCAAGAGGTTTCCTTAAATACCAAAATAAAAGCTATCTTATCTCATTATATTGTAAATTCCTCTGACTCAAGAATCATTATTTTTATTGAACTTTTTATTCAATACCACATGAAGTATACTCTCTAAGTAATTGGCTGTTGGTTGATTGCTTTTAGAAGGAGATCAGTAAACTTTCAGAAGTGAAGTTTGATATTTTGAAATTTTGATCTTTGGGAATGGAGAAAATAAGATGGGAAGAAGGAAAATATAAGTCAGTAAGATCAAAGAATGCCAAAAAGTTGCCTTTTTAATGCATATTCTACTAATAAAATTTTTCAAATGATTTAACAAGCAGCTCTTTTAAATGTACATCCTCCTTATGAAGTGAGGTTGAACAAGCATTCACACTTTAAAGACAGATATTGCGTCTCTGTGAAGTGCAGTGTCCAAGAGAAGTAGTAGAATAAGTACTGGATTTGGCATCAGAAGATCTGAGCTCATGCCCCAGTTCAGGTGCTTATCTGATATATAAACCTTTGAAAATCACTTAAATCCCAGTCCAATGTTCTTCATTTCATTAAGGCTTCCTACCTCACAGGGGTGTTGTAAAGATCAAATAAAGCAATGAATGCCAAAGAACCTAGCAAACACTAAAGTCCTATGCAAGCATAAAAAAATTATTTTCATTTAATCTGTGAAGGAAATAGGAACACAAAATTTTGGAGCTTGAGGGACTTCCAGGGTGGAAAAGTCTGAGTGGGACACCTAAGCGGCAGGCTCTGTACAGTTACAGAGAAGTCATGGGCCAGAGAGGGACCACCAAGAGACAGCAGGAAAGTACAGAAGCTAAAATATAAAGAGGTCAAACATTAATCTCTCAACCTGGCCTTTTACCTATGACTGGGGATAATAACTGCCCTATAATCAAATGACCACCAAAGCCTTTGCTATCATTTGTATATCAGGCTTATGATAATGTATTGCAATTCCAAAAACAGAGCATTAGTATGGCCAGTATATCCCACTTCCTAATCTGTACCCTCATTTCCAAGGCCACCATGATGACAACACAAGTCCCACATTGGCCACATAGAAATATCTGTAAGTTCTAGAAGCTCTAGGTTCTTACATACAGCCCAGTTTGGTCTATAATTAATGATAATAAATCCAGAAGAAAAGTGAAGAGAAGGAGCCCACATCAAAAATCCTTGTTAGCAAGGAAGATTCTGACATTTTCTCTCTATTACAATCTTCTCTTCTACACACTGCTGCACGGGTATAAGGCTGACTTCTAACTCCATATCCTTTATTTCAGATAACCTAAGCATCCCACAACACTACTTAATCTTGAAATTCAAGCCCAAAGAATAATCTACATCAGAGCTCATGTCCCTCTCCTTTGTATTCTTTTTTCATCAATTTAAACCACAATGCTCCTATATCTAAACAGAGAAAACAAAAGGAGAACTAATGTAAGAGGTACTAAATGTTCAGTTACCCCAAATATCCTATAATTGATGCCTAAAATGGTGGCCAGTAGCTGGGGTTGGTTTTTTTGTTTTGCTTTGGTTTGGTTTTGTTTTGTTTTGTGTGTATGTGGTTTTGGCTTGAATTATTAGCCGTAACATAATTACTGTCACATGCTTTGCACAGATTTCAAGAGTTCTAAAAAGTTATACAATTGTTATTCATGTTTTATGGAGGAGAAAACTGAAGCTCAAAGAGATTAAGTAACTTCACCAAATTCATACATCTAGGGAGTTGAAATTTGCACCCAAGTAATCTGGCTCTAGATTCAAAGCATTTAATCTCTCTGACAGAGAGCTGACTAAAATCTAAACCCAATTACCCTTCTCTCATCTCTGTGTTTTTATACGACTTAAGAAAAAATGAAAAGAAAATATAAAAGCCCCTGTCTTAGTTTGTCAGGCTACTGTGTTAAATACTCACAATAGGCAGGGTTTTTTTGTTTTTTGTTTTTTTTTTAGGAGGTACTGGGAACTTAACCTGGGACCTTGTACCTGCAGAGTAGGCTCTCAAACACTGAGCTACACCCGCTCAAAAAGTCTGGCTTAAACAAGAGTAATTTATGGTATCAGCTTTCAGAGACTAAAAGGCTTGCTTTCTCCCAGGGTTCTTAGCATTCTGGGGCTGACTTGCCAGCATTGCTTGGGGTTCTTTGCCTTGTATCTCTGGTCCCATCACTTGGTGATGTCCTCTCTTTTATCTTCTGGGTCCCTCTGATTTTGACTCCTCCCTGTGCCTTTCTCTTTATAAAGTCTCCAAAAAACGAGATTAAGACCCAACCTCATTCACACCATACTTTAGGATAACATCTTCAAGAGAGCCTATTTATGATGAGTTCATAATAGGATCAAGAGATCCTATTTATGATGAGTTCAAATCCACAGGAAAGTGGATTAAGGGTAAGAATATGTCTATCAGGGTACATAATTCAATGTACCATAGCAACTAACCTTCTGCTTAGCACATAGTAGGAAATCACTAAATAGTAGTTTCATTTAATCATATATAAACACACACTAAGCATTTAAATATCTAAGTCCTGGCTTTGCTTCTCATTAAATTCCCCTAGTGACAACTGCAAGATCTGTAACTTCAGTTCCCACAGAATTAACTTTTTCTTACTAGTGACGAAAGCAAGCTGATGTAACTGCTTGGAAGATCCCAGGGACCTAAAGCCTATATAATTCATGTGGAACAAAACCAACATTGCAGCTGCTTTCTTTCTCTATAGATTCCCCTCAGTGCTTGAAGGTAGAATAATCCATCTGAAACAACAACTTAAAACTTGCACCTAGAGTATGCTGCAAAGGAAATATGATGCTCAGTCACCTTGGGTTTCTGGAAAATTAAGATCATATTTGTGTTAGAAGCATCCTGATAAACTAGCTCTACCTGAGAAAGTGGTTAATAGTCACTTTTAATGCCTTCTACTCATCACTTCAGTTTGAAATAGTGCAATAAATATACCACTGCTATATTGCATCTTCAGTTGAAGGGAAACCAAATCTAGAACATTTTAATTCAGGGTCACATGCTTTGTACTTGTTGGAAAATAAGATAATAATGTAGGAACAAAGCAGGGGTTTGGGAAGGAATTTTAAAGTGGTACCTATCATCACAAAACATCACCAAATATATCAACTGTAATGTATTAGTAAAAACTGTGGTCAAGACCCAAGGGAAATGCGAGGCTCTCACTTTCTTATGGAAAAATCAGTGTAAATGAAGTATTTGACTTGTGAAACTTAAAGTAAACTGTTATTTCTATTGGCAGATAATATTCTTCATATTTAAACTACAAACCTGACTATTCAGCTCCCTTTGGAGGTGTTAAGAGCTTCAGCAACAACCCAGGGTGAGTGAGTTTTATAGTCACTTTAGTTTTATTGTTTTTTTTTGTTTGTTTGTCTTTTTTTTCTTGTTTCCTCACATTTTTCTGAAATGTATGCAATAGACACTTGGTTTTCCTTTTACGCACCATATTTTTGGCATAAACTAACACCAGATTTCTTCTGAAGTTAGGCACATCTCCATTTTCAAAAGTATTTTTTCTGTAGCTCTACAGAAATACAAAAACAAAACAAAACAAAGACACAAAAGGTTTAGTTTAAAATTTATGTCCTGGTATGAGGGGACACAAAGCTCTGTTTAAAACCTAGTTCTCAATCTGCACACACTTTCCTTTCTGTGCAGGTGAAACTTCCCTACTGAATTTAAAATAAACACCTGACTGATGTAAACCATTATACATTTAAAATAGTTTTTCTGAGTAAAAGCTTTAAATGAACACTCTAAGAAAAATTTCTGAATAGTAAATTAATTCATGTTTACCTTAGAGGTTGTTATAAATATTAATCCAAGCATAGACACATTGATTTGTTTAATTTAAATATTAGCTAAGAGACTTCTCCTGCCCCCAATATATCTTCTGTCACAGATCTTCTTTTGCTAATTCACTGATCTAATAAGTCCATTGACATCTTTCCTTTGATAAAGACAACAAAAAGGGCCATTGCCTGCAAACGAGCAAATGATGTATAGGAAATATTTAAAAAGAAAGGAAGAGCTAAGAGAAGAGAAAAGCATTCTACAGACCTTTTTCACAAGCAGTGTGGAGTTGATTCATTTTTCTTAAAAAAAATTCTACTCTTGAGGGATGATATAAAGTATTAGTGTGATCCATGATGGGAAAGAGGTAGGATGGAAAGAGGTAAGGGAAGCGGGTGTGGCTCAGTGGATAGAGCCCCCGTTTACCATATGGGAGGCCCGGGTTCGCGTCCCGAGGCCTCCTTGTGAGGGCACGCCGGCCTGAGCGGTGCGGTGGGCTGATGCAGCAACCTCACGGCAGGAAGCGGGTGTGGCTCAATGGATAGAGAACCCATTTACCATATGAGAGGCCCCGGGTTCGCTTCCCGGCGCCTCCTTGTGAGGGCAGGCCGGCTCGCGCGGCGCTGTGGGCTGATGCGGCAAGACCTCACACCAAGGGGGAGATAGCAGACCTCACACCAAGGGGGAGATAAGCAGACACAGAGAAGACACGGAGCGAATGGACACAGCAGCACAAGCAGTAAGGGGGGGATAAATAAATA
>JAQZBX010073480.1:0-14913 GCA_029593785.1 Cabassous unicinctus | reverse complement strand
GCAATGGTGAATAATGTTGCTATGAACATCGGTGTGCAGATGTCTGTTCGTGTCACTGCTCTCAGTTCTTCTGGGTATATACCCAGTAGTGGTATTGCAGGGTCACATGGCAAGTCTATATTCAACTTCTTTAGGAACTGCCAAACAGTCCTCCATAGTGGCTGTACCATTCTGCATTCCCACCAACAGTGAAGAAGTGCTCCTATCTCTCCACATCCTCTTCAACACTTGTGGTTCTCTGTCTTTTTAATAGTGGCCATTCTGATAGGTGTGAAATGATATCTCATTGTAGTTTTGATTTGCATTTCCCTAATCATGAGTGATGTTGAGCATTTCTTCATGTGTTTTTTTGCCATTTGTATTTCTTCGGAGAAATGTCTATTCAAGTCTTTCGCCCATTTTTTAATTGGGTCATTTGTCTTTTTATTGTTGAGTTGTAACATCTCTTTATATATCCTAGATATTAGACCCTTATCAGATATGTGATTTCCAAATATTTTTTCCCACTGAGTTGGCAGCCTTTTCACCCTTCTGACAAAGTCCTGTGAGGTGCAAAAGTGTTTAATTTTGAGGAGGTCCCATTTAGCTATTTTTTCTTTTGTTGCACGTGCTTTGGGTGTAAGGTCCAAGAAACCACCACCTACTACAAGGTCTTGAAGATATTTCCCTACATTTTCTTGTAGTAGTTTTATGGTCCTGGCTTTTATATTTAGATCTTTGATCCATTTTGAGTTGATTCTTATATAGGGGGTAAGATAGGGGTCCACTTTCATTCTTTTGGTTATAGATATCCAGTTCTCCCAACACCATTTGTTGAAGAGACTGTGAAAAGCATGTATTGATGTGACTAAGAAAAGGGATTTGGGGGAAACTTAGTATAGTTATTTCTTAAGGTAAGGTCTTCCCCAGCTCTCTCCACATTTAAATTAAAATGGCTTCAGTTTTACCTGAGACAACACTCATGAAGCACTGCAGAGCAGAGTCCCCAACAAGGTCACTGTAGGGGAAGCGGATGTGGCAAGTGGCTGGGCTCCCGTTTACTATATGGGAGTCCTCGGGAAGGGTTCAATTCCCGGGCCCTCCTGGTGAAGGCAAACCGGCCCGTGCGGCACAGTGAGGTGACGGCCCGCGCAGCGCAGTGAGCTGATGCAGCAAGATGACGCAACAAAGGGAGACAAGCAGACACAGAAAAACACACAGCAAATGGACACAGCAAGCACAAGCAGCAAGGCGGGGATAAATAAATAAAATAAATCTTAAAAAAAAAAAATAAAAGGTCACTGAAACCATGTACTCAGGTACCTAAAAGAGTCACTTTCAGAAAAATATTGAAACATTTTCACCTTCAACAGAAATACTATTTTTAAAAAGAGCTTCCAATTTATTTTTACAGTAAAGATGGGGCTGGTTACTCCAATCTGGGCCTCAAGCAGTTAGCATTCTGATGGGGTTTTATTCATCAGTGTGGCAGATTCATTATCTTAATTTTATTTTATCAGTTCACTTATGGGAAATTAGATCCTAATGGATTAAAATTAATTCTAAAAAGATAAAAACACCTCTTTACTAAATTAGAGCACACCTCCCAGGCAGCAGGATCCCCTGGATAGTGTATAGGGCTGAGGAAAAAGTAAACAATCCTTTATGCAGCTTTCCTTTGACTACAAACTCCTGAAGACCTCTAGCCTGCTGATTGCACTGCTGCCACAAAACCTCTCTTCCCTTCAATATCCTTCAAGAAAGGCTACAATCCCAGAAGGTACCTATTCCTTTTCACTCACTGCTTCTGCTCACAGTTAAGCCCACCCATGGCATGTTGCTTCTCATCAGCTTGCTACTGTCCAACAGTAGCATTCCCTGTCTTCTTCTCTTGGTTGAGAAATCACCTTATTTTTGTCCTGGAGCCCTTTTTATGTAGTTAAAAACATTCCTATTAAGGGGTTCACTTAAAACTTAAACTAGAAGATATAATATCTTCTTGCAAGGTGGCTGCTACTTGGAGAAACCAAACTAAAAAATACATTAAATCTGATATGCTCAGGACAAAATAAATAAATAGATAAATTGTTCTGAACTGACACACTAGCAGATCCACCCAGGCTCCATTCTCATTAGCAAGTTCTTTACAGGGCTATTTTGAAGAGCCCAATAGGAAGATTTCACTTAGGAAGAACTTACAGCAGTAAGAGCAACATGCTAACTTGAGGGAGAGTCTCAAAAGTAAAACATTTTCTCCCAAAGCTCTGACCCCATCCTCAGAACCAAGAAGCAAATAACTATCAACTGTAGCTGCAGTGGCCAATATGGTAGTCTAGCCATATGCAGCTATTTAAAATTTTCCTGGTCACATATTTTAAACTTTTTATAACAGAAATTTTCAAGCATAAATAAAGTGGTCAGAATGGTTTCATGGACCCCCATGTTGGCTTTCTTGTTTGTGTGTTTTTTAACAGCTTTACAAAGCTATTCTTTACCAATCATAAAATTCACCCATCTGAAGTGCACAATTCAGTGATGTTTAATACCTTTCCCATATGGTGCAACCATCACCATGAACCAGTTTTAGAACATTTTCACCCTCAGTCCCTCAAGTCCTTGTACAGTTAATCCCTATTTCCATTACCAGCACCAGGCAACCACTATGAAATTTAAACAAAATAAAATTTAAAATTCAGTTCCACAGTCTCTCCAGCCACATTTCAAGTACTCAGTGGTCACATATGCCTACTGGCTACTGCACTGGGCAGAGCAGATGCAGAACATTTCCGTCATTATCAAAAGTTCTATTCTACATCACTGAAAGTGAACATGTACGTGATGAGAAATGCAGAGACAACCTTCAAAAAAGGAAATTTCAACAGGATGTTCACATGTTAGAAGAGTGGGCAGAATTGAGTAGGACAAGGTTTCTCAGGAATAAGCCGTCAAGTAGATGAAAAATAATGTTTATGCAAATTTATAGCCAAGAAAAGGAGATGCAGCAATTAAAAAAAAAAAAAAAAAGATACCCTCCTCCTCTTCCCCCCAAAAAAGGGAAAAATTTTAAAAAGCAGAGTCAGAGCCAGAAAAACCCAAAGGTAATCCTTTCCTCTAAATTGCCCTGGTCGGGCTTTTAGTAGCCTCTGGCCTGGCTCAACAGCAAGCAGTAGACATACTGTACCACTCCTTCCTGATTAGATGCAGATGCCCTTAGCACCAGCCCCACCCTCTAAGTCCTCTTTAACTCACCAACAGAACCAATACGTTCTCTTCATATTGTCTGATGATGCTTGACTTCAAATGAAATGGAAGTTTTATTTGAATGGATTTCAAATACAATTGTAATTCAGACTCTAAGACTTAGCCACAAGCACACTTAAGGCTTCTGAAATTTTTTTCAATATCCCAAATCAGCTGGTACATTCTATCAGAAACTTTCAATAATAAATTGTTTATTTACTCAATGAATATTTATTATATGCCACGTACTCTACTAGACAATGGCAATAGGGATATAAACAAGAAAGAAACCATAGAGTTAAAATGAGTAACAACTTGTAAATGAAAAGACAGGAACAGTTTACCATAAAGCCTGCGGCTGCCAGACCCTGAAATATAGAGCTTTAATATAAACATTACTATTACCAATTTTCCTTAAAGCCCAAATCTACACCAATTAACCCTGATTACAAACCAGTCCAAATGATAGCTGTAACAAGATTTAGATGGGCCATGCTTCATCCCAAAACACACAACCAAGTTTCAAGATTCACTGTAATTTGCAGTTCCATCCCTAGAGAAATACCCATAAATGGAATCCTTTTCTAAGATCTCGTAATAGTCAAATGTAGGCTCATTTCCCTTTCCAAACATAAGAAAAGCTTCAAAAGAAACATACCTTATTGTTCTCATGATCTCCACTCACAGCTATGGGGTACATAACATATTTTCCTCCTTGATCCTCATTTGGAGCACATTCTGCTAGACCATCAGGATCGTGTTCTGCTCCAAAATTGTGTCCCAATTCATGAGTTGTAACCAGATCAGCTTCCTTAAGAATCATGCAAAGAAAATATTATTTCCCAACACTCAATAACCATCAGCTACTTTGGCCAGTTGGGCCTGTGCCATCTTAAATAGGGCCCTGATTAATCAGATCAATAAAAGAATAACAGTTGGACTATGATTTCTTCTATCAATTACAGATATTAAACAGAATAAGTATGAGTCTATCTAAAACTATTAAACAGCTTTATCAGTATGAACTTAAATTTAAGAAAATATAACTTACAATACCATTGATTGTACACTTTGGATGGATTTATGCTTTATTAATATATATAAATAAAACTGATTTGTTTAAAAATATATATCAATAAAATCAATTTGTCAAGAAAACGTAACTTAAAAATGTACTGGAACATTCATAACAGAACAACAAACACTGATGATTCCAATCATATACTGTCTGGTATTGCTAAATCTAACAGCTAAATGTAGTTAATTCACAAAGCCTCATCCACTTTCCCCGCATCTACATCACACTTCTGTTAAAATCTAAAGCATCCAAGCAGAAAAAAAAAGCAAGAAGTGAAAAAAAACAAGACAACTGAGGAAGAACAAAACAATGTTCCTTATTTCAGTGACTGAATTCATATCTAATGACAATCTTAACAACCTGGAGATTTATTAGAATCCAAGTAAAAGGTTATACTTCATCTATCAGCGTTCTATCTGAATAGAACATAATAATGAATTTAGCCAGCATAGCTAAAAATTTTTCCCCAAATTTATCTGTATTAAAAAATATAAGAACAACAAACTTAAGATTACTGGAACCTGGAAATTTAATATTTTGCAAGTCACTTTTCCAGACAAGAACAGTTCCAATTCTGGAGCTGATGTCCAACTCCTGAGGCTTTCCACATGTTCATATTAAAATGGTAGTGGAGAACACTTTGAATTTTTGGCATCCTGGGTCAAAAAGCACTCAAATCCCAAAGACATAACATGGAAAAGTAATTCCTAACTGTGCCTTAGGAAAATTCATTAGAAGATTCTCTAACAGACTTGATGCTGTAAAAATATCTCAAAAATGTCAAACCAAATTTGTTTTCTGCTTTGTTTGTGTCTTCAAAGAGAAAAATTCTGGAAGACAGAGGAAAATACATCATGACAAAGATGTTGTGACACCAAAAAGGTAAAGGAGCACCATAAGAAAGAAATAATTTTGGAAATTAAAAGGTTTCCAGAAGACGATTAGTGTCTTTATCTTCTCTCACCCCACTTTTTGTGTTCAGGAAATTTTAAGATTCTTACTCCTTGATAATCATTTTCACTTACTCTGTTACTTTCTTTCTTCTGTCCTATTCTTTCTACATGGTCATGGCAGTTTCTATTGTGAAGTCTTCAAAATTTCCTCTATGTTTCACTTTCTTTTTGGGGGTGGGGGGGAACCAGCTTGTTTGTTATGTGGCAGGAATTTCAGAAGACTTGAGAAGATGGCGGAATTACATGACAGCAGCACAAAAACCTTAAAAGCATTGGCCACTTCTGTAATTCACATTCCAGCCTCCCACAAGATTTATTTTTCTTCCAGTCACCAATACTGCCACTCTTCCCCCAATGCTTTGTTTAGCTTTTCTGCTTTTTAGAGTTAAAATCAACTATGGGAAGCTTCCAGTTAAACAGTGCATATATGCATTGACCACTGCTATTTCATGAAATCCCACTAACACAACAGTAAAGGAATAAAAAAGATATAACCCAATAAGAACAAAGAACAGGAAAGAAGACAACAGTAAACAACGTCAAAAATTTTTTCGAAGATGAAAAAATTATGTGAGTTAAAGGAAAAAGAAACACTGCAACCATGAAACAAGAACAGGAAGGTATAAAAAAGAACCAAAGGGATATTTGAAAACAAAAACCAAAAAAATCCTAGTAGGAATGAAAAATTCAAAAGAATGACTGGCGATAAGGTGGAGACCATTGTCTAGAGAGAAAATAGAACAAAAAAGACAAATGGAAAGTAGGAGAAAAAAATAAAGAAAATCATGATTCATTCTAGGAGATCAAATACCTGCTTTAATGGAGTTCAGGTAGAATGAAAAAAAAAAAAAGAGAGAGAAAATTATCAAAGAAATAATACAAGAAAATTTAGCATAAAAACATGAGTTGCCAGATTTAAGGGCACAGTGAGGGGGAAAAAATCCCTACACTCAGTTCAGCATCACAGTCAAAATACCAGTGTATGAGATACTAATATTTCTTACCCAATATCTCTTTTCTCCCCTTCTTCCTCTATTCTACCCTTCAGTCCTACTAAATTCCAAATCTATCGTTTTAAAAAATAAAAGAACATACCTTTGTAAGTATGGTTTTACCATAATTTTTTGTACTGGTCAAACCACTATTCAAATAAATATTTTTCTTTCCAACTGGACTAACATAAGCTAAGGAAAAAGGAAAGAGACAAAATGCTTGTTAAATACAGAATTACATGATAACCCAACTGCCTACTATTCCAGCATCATATTCACATAACAAATGGGAAAACTTACCCTTTGGACAAACACCCCCATGACTGTTTGCTCTGGGTGAACCAACATAAGCTAATCCAAGTGTTCCCATATCAAAATCCTGATATGTGAAAAGATGTGCTAGGCAGACTTTGGATGCTTCCTCAGCTATATCAAAGCTAAATTGCTTAAAAAAAAAAAAAAAATTCGATTATCGAAACATCAGCCTAAACGGTATTTCAACTAAAGATTCTAGAACAGCACCATATGATTAACTGTAGTTCTGATCTAAAAACCACAAAATCGTACAGAGCTCTTTACCTAGGGTGCTCATCCACCTAAACAGGTGAGAAGGCAAAGACTATTATCTGGCAAGGTGGCAAAAGAGAAGAGCTGGGGAGCTTTTTATAGCTCATCAGAACTAAATCACTGTTCCTTAGAGAGCTGCTCTAAAGACGTTTAGCCCAGCAATGAAGACTCTGTAATTCTGTAAGGCTCAAGTGGTTTTGATACTTATTCCAGGGTATCTCAGCATTCACACCAAAAAAGATCCCTCTAAAGTATTTCAAGTATTCTATTGGTTTTATATAATTTTATTCTTTATATTTGTTCTGGTTTTGCAACTGTATAACGAATTATAAACTTAAAAGAAAGTGTACATATCTAATTTATGTTAATTAAATTAAAATTTAAAAATCAATTTATATCAACATTGGGGGTTTGTGAGCATTTTTTTTCTTAATTTAAAAGGGCTTCACGTATTAATTGGAAAAGCTCTACCAAAACAGTCCAAAGACTCCATGCTAAGAACCCCTGATTTTAAAAATGCTTAAAAAATGAGAGGTCAGAAAGCCCTGTATGAGGAGTGAAGTGCTCCTTGCAAGATGTCTCCCTGGCCACAGTGTGATCTCCCTTAAGCCTTAGGGAAAAGAACTGGAAAGGAGCATCTGTAAATACAGGTCATTCTTCCCTTCTGTTCCTCCCCTGAGATGAGCTGTGCGAAGGCCCACAGAAAATCAGAGAGGTGTGCTGGTTCAGCTGTTCGGGAGTTGGGAGATCTGACCACTCTATTCTGGCTGTCATTACTTAGTTGTATATCTAACCATGGACAAGTCATTTAACTGTGCCAAGCCTCTTTATAAGAGTAATGGTGCTACCTCAACCTACCTCTCAGAGTGGTTAGCAGATCAAATGAGATAAGGTATGTCAGAGTACTATACAGATACAGCACTTTATGGTTTTCAAACTGGATAAAGAGTTGACAATATCCTTTAAATCCATTCAAGCTTTGAAAACTTGATTTCGACCTTGTGAGACCCTAAGCAGAGAATCCAGATGAGCCACGCTGTGCCTGGACTATCCCATGGGAACTATGAGATAAATAATAAAAGTGTTGTTTTAAGCTGCTAAATTTGTGCTAATATGTTACAGCAGCAACAGAAAACTAACAAACTTACCAACATATTAAAAGATAAACACTGAATGTATAGTTAATATTACAATTACAAAAACATGCTATCATCAATTGCAACAAATGTTCCACACCAATACAAGGTGTTAGTAATAAGGTGGTATATGGGAACCCTGTATTTTATGCATGATTGTTTTGTAACAACTTCCCTAATTAACAAAATTTTTTTCAAAAAAAAAAATAAACACTATCAATCCATAGATAGTGTTTACAACAAAGTAATAGTACAAACAAACTCAGACACTGAAATCATATGGCAGTATCCTGTTATAAAGCAAGAATGTATATAACAGAGAATTTTTTTATAACAGAATTTTTTATGGTAACTAACTTTAGATTTATCACCAGAAAAAAATTTTAAAATTCTGGTAGAGAACTTTCGTATCTCCAAATAATATTTCTACTGTCCAAGACATTTTCATATCCTCTGTTTGATAATTACTGCCCATAGAGATCCATTGATAAGTTTCAGGGAGACCTGAACTAACAAAATGATGTCCAAAAACTTTATATATTAGGTATACATGCTATTTTCTAGTGAAGACCCATTATTACCTCATTAGATTCTCAAAGATATAATGGTTAAAAAGCATTAGTTATGACATTCCTCTTTTTCTCAACTTTTTTGCCCATCTTGCTGTTTGTCCTGCTACAGGAGATGGGGTCAATGTTGGATCAGCTGAGGCAGTGTTCCTGCTTTTCAATACCTTTTCTAATATGCCCCTTCATTAAGGCAGAAAGAATCCATATATAAGATATCAGAAAGTAGTGTACAAGAGGATCTATTAGTGACTGATTCCCTGTTATAGCATCACATCCAAAATTTCATGACCTACCTCTAGTAACATCTTCACATCCCAAGCATCCTTTTCTTCATTTGGGTAACTTTTTGCCATATTATAGTGCCTTTGACCAGGTTTTACATTTTCTGGTGACTTGAGAATGCGAATCTATACTTAAAAAGATAATATACTTAGAATTCTTCAGAAGAAAGTCTCCAGAATGAAAAAATACTGCATTGTGTTATGTTTAAAAAAAGAAAAGCTACCATTCTAGAAAAACTGTTTTAAAATCAGTATTCCACAAATTCTTCATCAATAATACTCAATATTTAAGAACAAACTGAGGAAGGAGGATTGTGGGAAGAGGGCAGAGTAAGAAGTTCCAGGAATCAGTCCTTACACCAAAACAACTATTAAACTGGCAGTAACTGTATGAATTAGTTCATTTGAAAATGTGGAGTCTAGAAGAACACTGTGCAGCATGCAGGAAAGAACTGGAGGAAGAAGCTGGAAAATATCTGAGCAGCGGCTACCATCCTCCTTCCCCCAAACTGCATAGCAGGCGGCAGTGGGAACTGCAGCCCAGGCTCCTGGTACAGCTTACAGCTCAAGGGTGAGCTATAAGGAAGTAGTCCACCAAAATGAGGCTGTGTGTGGTCTGACTATTGATCACCGTTTCTTTAAATCACTATTTCAGATGACTGGGAGCCAGCTCTGAGGACAGCCAAGTATTCCAAATGCCCCTCAGGCAAAGGAACAGAGGAGCCTTAAAGAGGCAATACCTATGGGTTTGGGGGTTTTCCCCCCTCTTTTCATTCCCCATTTAGGAGCAAAAAGTATAAAATGACAAATTGGTGGACCCAGCCCTTAACAACAACAACAAAGCCAGCAATGCCAGAGGAGTGGGAGAACTAGAGTTCCAGTTATAATAAGATAATACTCAGAATGTCCAGTTCTCAAGAAAAAAATCACAAAACACTCTAAGAAACAGGAAAGTATGGCCCACTCAAAAACAAAAAAGAATTGACTAGAAACTATCTCTGAGGAAGTTCATACACTTGAACTATTAGTAATGACTTAAATAAATGGTCTTACATATGCTCAATGAGCTAAAGGAATCAATAAAAAAAAATTAGGAAAACCTCATCTGAAAAAAATGAGACAGAAATTATAAAAAGGAACCAAACACAACCAGCAAGATGGCGGGAGAGTAAAGGGCTCCTAGAATCAGCTCCTGCTACGGGGCAGTTGGTGATCACCCAGAGCTATCTAGAGCACTTATCTGGGGGCTCCAGGAGACCAGAAGTGCATCCTGCAACATCCTTGAAAGAAAGGAAGGAGGAGACTGCCCATCAGCAGAGAAGATCCGTAGGTAGAGCCCTCCACGCCACAGAGGCCTGTGCCCATCCTCCACGGGAGGCACACGCCGCCTCGGGAGCTGTTCCACGGCTGGAATTGGAAGCTCCACTTCCCAAAACCGGGGAGGAAGAGACGGTTGGGCACCAACTTCAGCTACTGATTAGTAAATTCGGCAGTCTAAAGTATAATCCTAAGAACAGCCAAAGTTTGAACCTGTCCAATTAAGAAAGAGGCCGGTGGCCGCCATCTTAACTCCACGCCTGACATGAGGGAAAGCGAGACTGACTGAAAATCACAGTGCTGGTAGGGAGCTGCTTCTTTCCATCTAGATCAGATTGCCGTTCTAGCCTAGGCCCCAGGCCCATCTTGGGCGCTGCCAAAGTAGGATGATCACTGGCCTCCGCGGAGAGGTCTATAATTTCCCAGAGAGGCTGGCGCAGCTCCCTTCAGCTTCCCCCCTGCCCGATGTGGTTTCTTTCACCCAGATTGGCCTGCAGCCCTAGCCTAGGCTTCAGCCCCACCTCTAGCAGGGAGGAAGCTAATGGGTCCTGCACCAGTCTATCCAGGTAACTGCAGGTACATTTAGCTGGCACAGACTGAATAATGGGAAGTCTATCAGGGCAACTGTGGTCATCTTGGACCTGTACTGCATAGATTGCTGCCCACACCTGCAGCTCCATCCCTGCCCCAGGCAGGGGAGAAAGGGACTTGAAGTTTCATCAGTCTCTCTGGGCAACTAGAGTCTAGGCCTACATGAGTTGGATTATTCCACACAGCTGTGGCTCTGTCCCTACCCCTGACAAAGGAGAAAGTTGGGAGAAGCTTCATTGGTCCTTGGGGCAATGAGGGTAGCTTGAGCCTCCACAGCTTATAGCACCAACTACATCCTTGGCTCCTACAACACAACCAGAAAGGGAGAAGGGCAGGAAGCCCCTAAGGAGAAAAACTGCACCCAGAATAAATACATCTCGTAAGCAAGATGCCAAGACACCAACAAAAAATTACTATCCACACCAAGAAACAGGAAGATATGGCCCAGTTAAAGGAACAAGACAAGACTCCAGATGACATAAAGGAGTTGAGAAAACTAATCATAGATGTTCAAACAAATCTCCTTAATAAATTCAATGAGATGGCTAAAGAAATTAAGGATATTAAGAAGACATTGGGGGAAGCGGGTGTGGCTCAATCGATGGAGCTCCCGTTTACCATATGGGAGGCCCCGGGTTCGCTTCCTGGGGCCTCCTTGTGAGGGCAGGCTGGCCCGCGCGGCCCGGTGGGCTGATGCGGCAAGACCTCACAACAGGAAGCGGGTGTGGCTCAATCGATAGAGCCCCCGTTTACCATGTGTGAGGCCCCGGGAAGTGAACCCTTCTGAGGGCAGGCCAGCCCGCGTGGCGTGGTGGGCTGAAGCAGCGGGACCTCACAGCAGGGGGGAGATTAGCAGACATGGAGAAAACGCACAGCGAATGGACACAGCGAGCACAGGCAGCAAGGGGGGGATAAATAAATAAATAAATAAATCTTTAAAAAAAAGAAGACATTGGATGAGCACAAAGAAAAATTTGAAAGTATACATGGAAAAATAGCAGATTTTATGGGAGTGAAAGGTTCAATAAATGAAATTAAAAATATACTGGAATCATATAATAGCATATTTGAGGAAGCAGAAGAAAGGACTGCTGAGCTTGAAGAAATGGCCTGTAAAAGTGAACATACAAAAGAACAGATGAAGAAAAGATTGGAAAAACTTAAACAAGGTCTCAGGGAACTAAAGGACAGCAAGAGGCGTGCAAACATATGTGTCATGGGTGTCCCAGAAGGAGAAGAGAAGGGAAAAGGGGCAGAAGGAATATTTGAAGAAATAATGGTAGAACATTTCCAAACCCTATTGAAGGACATAGATATCCATGTCCAAGAAGCACGACGTACTCCCATCCAAAAAAATCTGAATAGACCAACTCTGAGACACATACTAATCAGAATGTCAAATGCCAAAGACAAAGAGAGAATTCTGAGAGCAGCAAGAGAAAAGCAATGCATAACATATAAGAGATTCCCAATAAGATTAAGTGCTGATTTCTCACCATGGAGGCAAGAAGACAGTTGTATGATATTTTTAAGATACTGCAAGAGAAAAACTTCCAGCCAAGAATCTTATATCTGGCAAGACTGTCTTTCAATGAGGGTGAGTTTAGAATATTCACAGATGAACAGAAACTGAGAGAGCTTGTAACCAAGAGACCTGCTTTGCAGGAACTACTAAAGGGTGTGCTATAGCCTGAAAAGAAAAAGACAGGAGAGAGGGGCCTGGAAGAGAGTCTAGAAATGAAGATTATATCAATAAAAGTAACTAAACTGTCAAAAGAGTGGTGAAAAATAAAATATGACAGATAAAACGCAAATATTCAGGATTAAACTTAACTAACCATTTAAAGTACTTGTATTCAGAAAACTACAACTCATTGTTAAAAGAAATTTATAAAAGACCTAAATAATTGGAAGAATATTCCATGCTCATGGATTCAAAGACTAAATATCATTAAGATGTCAATTCTACTCAAATTGATTTACAGATGCAATGCAATCCTGTTAAAAAAAAATTCCACCAGCATTTTTAAATAAAAGGAAAACATGATTATCAAATTTATTTGGAAGGGTAAGGGATCCTGAATAGCCAGAAACATCTTGA
This sequence comes from Cabassous unicinctus, assembly GCA_029593785.1. NCBI lineage: Eukaryota > Metazoa > Chordata > Mammalia > Cingulata > Chlamyphoridae > Cabassous > Cabassous unicinctus. Next base: position 2,109 of record JAQZBX010073480.1, on the reverse strand, counting down.
AAAGGAAAAGTAGAGTTGGAAGACTCTCCTTTGCAGACTTTAAGTCATATACCTAGCTACAGTGATAAAAACAGCATGGTACTGGCATAAAGACAGGCACACAATGGAACCGAAAATGATGGTTAAAAAACAGACCCTCACATCTATGGTCAAGTGATTTTTGACTAGCCTGTCAAACCCACCCAGCTCAGGCAGAACAGTCCATTCGACAAATGGTGCTGAGAAAATTGGATATCCATAGCAAAAGAAGGAAAAGAGGACCCTTATCTCACACCCTATACAAAAATTAACTCAAAATGAATCAAATACCTAAATATAAAAGCAACAACCATAAAGTTTCTATAAGAAAATGTAGGAAAATATCTTCACAACCTTGTGGTAGGTGGTGGATTCTTAATGAAGATAAGAGGAGGACTGAGATGGACTACTGATATTTAGTGTATGTAGAAGTTTTCATTAGCTTTACTGTAAAAGTGTGGAAATGTACAGAGTTGATTGTAACACATTATAGTGAGTAACAGCTGGTTTATAAATGGGGATGTGGCTGAAAATGGTAGTTTATGGATGTAAATGCCAATTGACAGAAAGCTAGAAAATAATTTAGGGACTGAATAGCACAGCAAACCCAGAAGTGGATGAGAATAATAATTGATGTTACAGATGCAAGAGTGTCCATTGTGAGCTAGAGCAGATGTACATCAGTATTGCAGGGTGGTGGGAATGTGGAGAAGCATGGAAAAAATACAACTGGAGCGACCTATGGAGTGTGGTTAACAGTAATAATGTTATATTCTAGCATCTATGCCAAAGATATACTGTGTTGATAATGGAGGAGTATGGAAAATGTGTGCCAAATGTACACTGTGGACCTGGTAATAATCGAATGATATATCTCATAATCTGTAACAAATACACCAGGGCGTGGTGTGTTGATAGAGGGGTGTTGTTGGGAATTCTGCACATGTGCATGATTGTTTTGTAGGTTTACAACTTCTGTCATAAAAATATATTTTAAAAATAATAGGTTGGAATGGGGGAAAAAATACACCAAATGTAAGATAAGGACTATAATTAGTAATAAGATTTTGACAATTTTCTTTCATAATTTGTAACAAATGTCTCACGACAATGCAAGGTGTTGGTGGAGGGTTGATGTATCCCCTGTATGATATTATGAATGTTTCCTTTGTAAGTTCATAACTTTTACTATACACTTATTGTTTATGTATGTTCATGTGTAAATGATATTTTAAAAATGATAACACGGTGGGTGTGGGAAAATACTTTGGTTAGTAGTAATATTTTGAGGATGCTCTTTAATCATTAGTTAAAAATGTTTCACAACAATGCAAGGTATTGGTGGTAGGGTGAGGTTTGAGAGCCCTGTATGATGTTATGTATGTTTGTTTTGTAAGTTCACAACTATTACTATATACTTATTGTTTATGTATGTTCATGTATGAGTGATATACTTCAATAAATTAAAAAAAAAAAAGAGGAACCAAACAGAAATTATGAAGCTGCAAAGTACAGTAATTGAAATGAAAAACTCATTAGATAGATTCAACAGCAGATTTGAATAGGTAGAAGAAAGGATCAGTGAGCTTGAAGACAAGACAATTGAAATTATCCAGTGTGAGGATCAGAAAGAAAAATGACTTCTCCTCCAGAAAAATAGCTAGAGGACACGCTGTAACAGCCTGGCAAAGATCTTCTAGGGTTTAGGACACCAGGTGAAGGCTGAACACCGGCCAGAGGAGAGAGGGATAAAGGAGGGGAATCGCGACCAGAGGACTATCAGTTGAAACCAGTGGCTGCTGCCACCGGCACCCTCCCCCCACACTAAAGACATGTTAGAATTCTCAGATCTCTGAGCCAGCAGCTATAGACAAAGGGTGCTCCAGGGATTCAACACCCCAGGAAAGGGGAGAGAGAGGGACACAGCCTAAGGCTGACCTAGGTTCTGAACCACAAATTTGGTCTGCTGTGTCCCACCAGCCCTTCCAGGTTGGGTGGGACCACACCATGGATTGCCTTGGGAGCCAGCACAGGACTGGAGGAATCCAACCCTCTCAATCTCCCTCTCTTCTAGCTGGGAATTGTTGAGGA
>JAQZBX010073479.1:0-14908 GCA_029593785.1 Cabassous unicinctus | reverse complement strand
GGTGAGGCCATTGAGCTGTAGAGTAGGAGTTGCAGCTCCACTGAGATTCCAGGCACAGCTGGCACATGGGCAGGCCAAAGGCTACAGTCTCTGAGAGTACACCTACAAACTCGAGCATCACATGTAGGTTTGACTAGAAGGGACTGATGGACCATGTGCAGGGAGGACTTCTTTGAGTCCAACTCTGTCACTCTCAGGAGCACAGATTCCAAAGTAGAGCCCACTGATAAGGCATCAATCTCTAGAGCTATCCCCCCTTATATAGAGGGGCCCTCAGGAGCCCCTCTGTGTGGGGTGATATCCACTTTGGTGTTCTATGAGATCCTAATGAGGTGTGCATAAGCGTTACCTCTGGGATGACCTCCCGACTCTCTTTGAAGTCTTTTAGCCATATGAACTCATTTGTCTTTACCTTTTCCCCCTTTTATTCAAGGTCTTTTTCCAGTCGTTTTGCCAGTTGGCACTTGGTATTAATCCCTCGTTGCCAGGGAGGCTCATCCCCAGGAGTTATGTCCCACGCTGGGGGGAAGGTAATGCATTCATATGCTGAGTTTGGCTTAGAGAGAGGTTGTTGGGGCCTTTTTTGTCTGCATCTATTCGTGTTTCCCCATAGCTGGCTTCTTCAGCTTCAAGTCTGGGATATATGAGGCAAAAAGAAAACCTAGGAAACTTATCACCATGTCATTCCCCAGTTCCTAGCCAGTCTGCCTTCTTCTCTCCACTTTTCGGTGTCTTCTTATGTTTGTTTCATATATATTGTCCAGGGCTTTTGATTGCACTTAGCGGGTAGAATAGGAAGAGGTGCATCTACTTCATCTTCCTGAAAGCAGAAGTCCCCTGATAAACTTTTAGACCTATCTAAATTATGTCTTTTAAGGAAGACTGGAGTTGGAAAATTGTTGTTTTAAAGATTTATTTGAACATTGCACTAATGACCAAAGTAAAAGTTAAACTCAGTACTTTTAAATTCTGATTGTCTCCTAAAAAGAGATATAGTGATAAAAAAATTTAGTGTGAAATCAAGTTTAAATCAATAAGGCTTCAGTGACACTTGTTGTTTCACTACCCTTAAAAGGATATGCTCATAAACTTTGATCTTAACATCAAAATTTTAGATTTGAGTTCATAAGTATCCGAATTTAAATATATTTTTCATCTAATATTCTGTTTGATTGGCTAGTATGTTTAAAACCATATCTTATCTTTCATTTTATTTCCTAATTAAGATAGCATTCATTTAAGAAAATAGAAATGTCTTATTGGGGTAAGCACGAAGGAACTTATCTCTTGATTTTAGCACTCATGGCCACCAGAAAGGGCTTGCTGGACAGTGACTGGAAAAGTCTGCTTGCAGTCTGACCTGCACTGAAAGCTGGTCTGTGGGTTCCAGAAATCACCCCAGGCTTTCCTAGGATAGGGAAGAGCCCCATTTGGAATGTCAGGGCTAGGTTTTGAGAAGGGGCCACACAGCTTCAGGTTTAATTCAGAGGTAAATGGCCTTTTCTCTTTTGCTGATATTTGGACTGGAGAGTGGGTGGTGTGGGCCAGCAGAGGAGAGAGAAGTACATGGAAGTGCCAGGGGGTTCACCCAGCCAGGAACTGGCAGAGCTCCGGAAGTGCTCTGGCCAGAAATGATTCTAGATTTGATTTTTGTTTTTCACTTGCTTTCACAGTACTGCATGGTGCCAAGGCCAACAATATCTAGCTGCTAAAAAAGGTAGCCATAGGATATTCTTGGGTAATGTTGAAGGTATAATGTATACCTTATAACTAATTTTCTAGTTCTTAAATCCTAAATTATCCTACATTTAAAGTTCAAGTATTTGTAATTACCTATCTTTCCTTTAAAAAAACTGCTGTCTTTAAATAGTTCTCTCTTTCTTTTAATCCTTTAACATATATTTTCCTATTTTATAAAAAATTGGGCTGCATAGTCAATGATTTATTTAAAATAACATTAAGCAAATATTTGCCTTTATGGCTCTGAAACAACATCTCATAATGTAGCAAAGGCTTAGGAACTGCTTGTAGCACTGTGTTGGGATGTGGACGTTTTTGTATTTGGGATCTAGGCTGAAAACACTGGTGGCATAGTTCTCTGAAACCAGGACCTAATGAACAGTGGTCTTTATGGATGCTAAGGATTATGTAATCACCTAAGTAATAGCACATTTTTGGTTTGAGTAGCTGCTTCAACTTAAAAACTGAAAGGTTTCTTTGTAATTATAATTTATATTAAGGTTATTTGCCAAAATATTTTAAAATCCTAGTACTCAAAGCACTTAAAAAAACTGAAGAGAGATGGCTTGACATTTAATGGCTGATGCTTTTCTTACCTTTTACAATTAGTATTTACCTAAGCTTTCAATGTTTCAGGGTGTCTTGTAGAACAAACTGCAATACCTTGTCAACATGGCTTGAATAAATATAGCCTTTTAGTACCAGAGAGAAGTCAGCATTCCAATAAGAAGTCATACTGTACTTTAAATAGTATATAATCTCTCTCTCTGCATTCTGATCAGGATTTAGCTTTCATGCTTAGTGTGTCATAAATGTGTTCTAAGTATTTGGCTCACTTAGGTCCAAGTCTGAAACCGCTGACTTTCCTTCCAAAGACTTAAGTCAGAGCCATATTTTCTCTCCCCTTTTCAAGGAAAGAGGTCAACGTATTCATTTTTGTTTGGCTTAGAAGAATATAAAATTTGAGTTGCTATTAACTCTGCCAAAGTATGTAAGCACTTATTGGTGAGCATAATTTTTCTACTCCACAGTATACCCTGTATCACTACCATTGACCTGACTTCTCTCCTGGAATAATTTTTAAAAATTTTTCTTTATTGAGGTAGATTTGCATGCACTAAAAATCACTCTTTTGGTGTAACCCAAGGTTACAAATTCTGGGCATTTTGACATACTCGTACAGCCGTGTAACCACTACCACAATCAAGATATAGAATATTTCTACCACCCTCAAAATACTCCCTTGTGCCCCTTTGCCGCCTTCCCTGACTCCACACTCAGTCCCAGCAACAATTTTTCTCTTCCCTATCACTTTGCCTTTTTCAGAATGTCCTGTAAATGGAATCATACAGTATGTAGACTTTTGAGTTTGGCTTCTTTCACTTAGCATAATGCTTTTGAAATCCATCCAGGTGGTTGTGTATATCAGTAGTATTGCTAAGTAGTATTTAATTGTATGGATGTACCATAGTTTGAAAGTATATGCTTAACTTTATATGAAACTTCCAAACTGTTTTTTCCAAAGTGACTATACCATTTTGCATTCTCTCCAGCAGTGTATGACAATTCTAGTTGCTCTGCATCCTTGGCAGCACTTGTATTGTCAATTTTTAATTTTAGCCATTCTAGTGTGTCTGGTGCTATCTTGTGGTCATAATTTGTATTTCCCTAATGACTGATGGTATTGAGATTGTTTTCACATGCTTATTTGCCATCCAAATATCTTCTTTGGTGGAGTGTCTTTTCAAACTGCTGCCCTTTTGTTTTTAATTGGATTGTTTGTTTTATTATTATTGAGTTTTGAGGGTTCTTTATATATTCTAGATATAAGTCTTTTGTCAAATAGGTGTTTTGCAAATATTTTTCCTAGGCTGTGGTTTGTATTTTTATTCTCTTAATGTCTTTTGAAGAACACAATTTTCTAATTTTAATGAAGTCCAGGTTATCAGTTTTTTCTTTTATGGGTCATGCTTATGGTATTATATCTTAGATGTCTTTGCTAACCCAAGCTTATAAAAATTTTCTCCTTTGTTTTCTTCTAGAAGCTTTATTGGGGGGGGGCATTATATTTAGGTTTGTGATTCATTCTGATTTAATTTTTGGATGAAGTACAAGGTATGCATTGAGGTTTATTTGTTTGCATATAAATGCGTAATTGTTTCAAGGATTATTTATTGAAAAAGTCATCCTTTTTCCATTGTATTATTGCCTTGAACCTTTATTAAAAATCAGTTGACCAAATATGTGTGGGTCTATTTCTGGATTCTTCTTCACTCCTTGAATGTTGGTCAGCCTCTTTGTTATGAAGCAATATTAAACTTAGTATAGTGCTAAAACTCCCTCGGATGTAAATTGTTGGTCATGATTTAAGCAGAAGAGAAAACCAAGACATTTTACAATCTGTCAGAGCAGATCTGCACTGTGCAGTGAAGGGGGCTCTAAGAGGCAAGACCCAGGGCTTTCTCCACTTTTTACTTTAGGAATTTGCCCAAACAAATGTTGTATCTTTTTGGTGTTTAAGATTGGAGCTTAGAATTTCTTCTAAATCTTGAATATCCTGCAGAAAGTTAATCAAAAGTATAAGATAAGATAAATAAGTATTTTAATTTAAAATATAGTCTCCCAGGGAGCAGATGTGGCTCAAGCAGTTGAGCACCTGCTTGTCACATGGGAGGTCCCTGATTTAGTCCCCAGTGCCTCCTTAAAACAAATAAACAACAAGCAAACAAATGAAAAAACCAGCTCAGGGGATCTGATGTGGCTCAGTGGTTGAGCACCACTTCCCACATATCAGGTCCTGGTACCTAAGAATAAATAAATAAATAAAATAAAAATTTATATATTATTTATATATATGTATATTTCTATAGTGTCTCCCATACGTACACAGTGGTATAAAAATAGTGACTATCTTCATGAGATCTAAGGGAACAAAGGAATAGAATACAATCAGAACAGAAATAAATGTGCTAAAGCCCCAGCTCTGCAGAAAAGGCCTGAGCTCTTGAGAGTGTGGGGGACACCTTTCAAGCTGTCCACAAATGTCTGCAGAAAAAAGGAAGGGGTTGTACTGTCTGAAACAAATGGGAAAAGCCAGGCTCACTGACATGGTGGTTTGAGTCCTGTCACTGTCAAGTAAGTAAACCAGGTGAAACTTTCCTAAGAATGAAATCCTCATCCAGACAGTGTGACCCACTTTATATAGAGATCACAATTCTGTTTGCTACCAGTGAGTGACAAGGCGTCTCTTAGAAAATAATGTAGAGATGGCCAGAGTCTCAGAGTTGGAAGAGAGTGAACAAATGGCTACCATTCCTCCTGCCTCCCACCTAGGCTGTCTGTCATTCCAGTTCTTCCTCCGTAGGGCTGCTGGAAGTAGATTTCTAAAACAGCTCTGATCATGCTGCTAGCTTAAAGCTTTCCCTCACTGGTTCCCTCTTGTCCCCAAGATTAAAATGTGGCATCTCACAGCCTTTGGCCCTTCACTGACTAACCCCAGACCAACTTTTTAGCCTCCTGGCCAGAAACCCCTTCCACTTGCTGAGCCCACACATCCTGTGTTTTTCACATGTATGCACTGATTCCCTTTTCTGGGATACCTTTTCCCTTATGTGCCTGATGGGTTCTTAGCCATCCTCTAAGATTCAGCTCAAGCGTCGCCTCTTGACCTTCCTGCTCTGCTTGAGCAGAATGCGGTAAACTTTAGGGGCATGAATCCTAGCTCCATCACTTACAAGTTGCGTGAGCTTTGACAAGCTACTTAATCGCTCAGAGCCTTGACTTCTTATAGTAAATAACTCGTAGGGTTATTGTGAGGATTAAATAAAATATATGTATATATATATAACATACATATCTAAGTACACTAGCATTTAATAGACACTTATTATTACTATTATTATTATCTCGAATTCATTTAGCCTGTAAACATTTATTGAGCCATGTGCCATCCACCCATACCCAAGCACCCACAGATGAATGAAACCTGGTCACTCTAGTAGAGGTGCCTAAGCACAGTTCTTTAAGAAAGGATTGTGCAAAGTGCCATGCAAGCTACCCTTTAGTTTATGACTGCTGTATGCCAAGTGCTTTATAGCTCATTCCATTCTCCAATAACCTTAAGAGGTAGCTATTAAACAAACAAACAAATTTTAAAAATGATGTCGCTATTATCATCTCCATTTTACATCTGAGGAAACTGAGGCTCAGAGAGGTTAAGTAACTTGCCTATGATAATTTGCCAGATGTAGAGACAAGAATTAACCTAGTCTCTCTGACTCCAGAGTTAAAAGGAAGGTTAGGAAATATTTGAAAAATATCACAAGCTATTTGAGATTTGTATCTTGAGAGACAGTAACCATGTTTTTCAAGAAGATGTGTCTTTCTGTTTCTGCCAGAGGCAGCATATTAAACAGGATAAATTCTAGAGTTTGCCCAAGATGACAGGCCACATTTTCTCATAATTCGTGTTGCTATGTTATTTACATAACAAATTCTATTTCCTTGAGTCTTGCTATTATCTCTTAACCCTCTTCATATTCACTTACGTGATATGCATACTAGAAATGAGAGAAGTTAAAAATTTATAATTAAAGGTCAAGAATCCAAGCATTTATCTCTGAAATTCTGGATGAAGTCATAGGCCTCACTTGTCAATTTCACACTATTTCTAGGTGCGTAATTAAATAAAAGTGGTATTTTAAGATGTTTTTAGAAGAAAAGGGTTCTAAGGAGGCTCTTAAAGATGCTCAAATTCCACTGTATTGGTCAGAGTTCTTAGCTGCAAACCACAGAGTCCATTTAAGCTATTTTAGACAGAAAGGGCCTTGTCAAAGGATTTTAGTGGCTTGTAGACCCTCTGGTATGGCCAAAGAATCAGGTTTGACTATTTCCCAGCCAGGAAAAATGCTCAGCTGAACCATGGAACTACTCTAGTGAAATATACTTCTGTCTCCACCTGCTGATGATTCAACTTAGAAGCTTTATCATAATAATACTTGTTCTTCCTTAAACTTGGTGCTCATTTCATAGGAACTACTAGAAATAGGAGGAATCCAATTCTTACAGGCACACTTGATTCTCTTTAGGTATATGCTCTTTTGAGGAGCTGGGCTGAGATTTAATTAGAAGAGATCTTATAAAACCAAAAGCCTAGATAAATAAGTTGAAGCTTGTTCAAACAATGAAATAATATACAGCAATTAAAAAGAATTAACTAGAGCCACATCTTATCAACATGGTTGAAACTCAGAAATATAATGTTAAATTAAAAAGCAAGTTCCATACTAGCATGTATAGAGCAATATCATGTATATAAAGTTTGAAAACATGCAAAAATTGTATATAGTGTATAGATATATAAATATGTAATTAAACTATATAAACATGCCTAGGAATTATGATAATAATTTATGATTATGATGATGATATTATTATGATACATTTATCATAATATTATGATGATAATATGATAATTTATAATAGTGGTTATTTCTGGGGAGGGAGGAAAGGGAATGGGGTCAGGGAGGGGTAGAAAGGGTGCTTCAGTTGTATCTTTAGTGTTTTGTTTCTTATGAACTATTTTCTTGAGACAAATACAGCAAAATAATATGATTTGATAGAGCTAGGTAGTTGGGTAGGCCAATATATAGTTTTATTATTCTCTTTATTTCTCTGTATGTTTAAATATTTCATAATTTTAAAATATTATATAGTCCTGGACTATAGTAGAGTAGTAGGATATATATATTTAAAAATATGATCTCCTTACATAGAGGTGAATTCATAAGAAATGGTAAAAATGCAGTTATTGAACTTAGTTTGTTCTCCCAATAGGAGAATGTTCAGGAAGATATCCAAAAAACTTGGTAACTGAGCTTTCCAGAGGGGGTTCAAATGGTCCTCAGCAGCAGCTCAGGTGTGCCAGGTATGTTAAGCTGAAGCCAGGTCACCCCCCACTCCTACTATGTTTCTCTCAGGTGACCTTCCAAAAGGTGTTGTGAGTGCTTGGTCTAGAGCCAAGTGGGCTTTGTGTGGAGTGCAAGCCACAAAAGTCCATGTTGTTTTAAAATGTTCTATTTACAAATGTGTAGCCAAATAGCATGGGAACCATCAAAGGCATGGTTTGCTTGGTTTGCCAATTCTACCCTGTTATGGTGGGAATATATTTTGGGAATAAAGGAACTAAAATGTTTGGTCAAGTCCTTTATATTAAGCAAAGTAAAATCATATTGGAAGGAGAACAAAGAAATGTGTGAAATGCAAAGTCAAGAGGAGTCATCTTAAAAGAAATCCAACTGAAAAAAGCCTTTGAAGACCTGTGCCATACCTAGCACAGAAACCCCCACTAAGGCTTTGAACTGTGGGATTTCCATTTAGATTTGGGCTTGGGTTCCCCAGTGGTCTGGGCTGCCTACACTTCTGTTTCTGTGGTGCAGAGATTTTTAACCTGGAGTCCATAGATCTCCAAATGGTCTATGAATAGAATTCAGGGAGTCTATGAACTTGCATAGGAAAAGATATCATGTCTTTTCATTGACCTCTAACTAAAATTTAGCATTTTCCTCAGTTAAAATGTAGGCAACAAGCCACCATAGCATTACTAGTGTCTGTGATTTTATCATCATGTTCAGAAGAGATTGGCCTATGAGTTACCTTACTTTTAATGCCCTTGTAAAGTTTTGGTATCAAAGTTATACTGGCCTCAAAAAAAAACAAACAAATTGACAATGTCCCTTCTTGTTTTATTCTCTGGAAGAATTGTGTAAGGTTGGTATTATTTATTCCTTAAATATTTAGTAGAATGCATTGGTAAGCCTGTTGGGGCCTGGAGTTTCTTTGCAGGAAGGTTTTTTTTTTAATAGATCTAATTTATTTGATAGATTTTAATAAGACTATCCATATATTCTATTTCTTCTTTTATCAGTTTTGGCAGGGTCTTTTTTCATCTCCATTTTCAAAATAATAGGTGAAAGTTCAAAATATCATCTTATCTTTTTAATATCTGTATGATCCGTAATGATATCCTCTCTTTCTTGATATTAGTTAGATAAAATTTTTAAACAGTAACAGAACTCAGGGTTCTTAAGGGTATAGGGAAATGTCTCTCACTGCTAGGAATTTAAATTAGTGCAGCCTTTCTGGAAGACTATTTGGCAGTATGTGTCAAACATAAAATGTGCGTGTATTTTATCCAACATCTCCTTTTAAGGAATTTACCATAAATAAATAATTTCACAGATACAAAACTATTCAACACAGCATTATCTATAACAGAAAAAAAATGGAAACAAATCAATAGAAAACAGGGAAGTAATTATATTATTGATATTCACTAGAATACCTTGTGGTTATAAAACATAGGATTTTGACATGGAAAAAGGCTAGGGACATACTGTTGGTTACAAAAAGCAGTCACAGAAGAGTATGTACAATGTAGCCTTTCCTATGTTAAATTGTGTAAATATTTCTCTATATGTGAATGTGCACATAGAGAATAATTTGGAAGCATGGTCACGAAAACTCTGAAAGCAGGTATCTAAGGGTGGTGGGATGTTGGGTAATAATTATCTTTTTTTTCTCTTCAGTATTGTTTAGAATGTTTGCATAAGCATGCATTATTTCTACAAAAATAGTAAAACTTTCTAAAGAGCTTGGTAGTAGGGAGAAGATGAGAGGGTGGTAGAGGAGGAGAATGTCAGAGCATTTTTGTTCCCTGATGGGAAACAGCCAGGGGAGAGAACTTGAAGCTACAAGAAGAAAGCAAAAGGGTAATTATTTAATTGAGTGAACCCCTTGAAAGGCAAGAGAGCCTGGACTCAGACACAGAAGTCATGGGCAGAACATTTTTCTTCTCGGAAGGAGGAAAAGCAGATTGGAGATATGGAGAAGTTCAGAGCTGGAGAGAAGGGAAATTGAGAGTTTCATAATTTATGGTTTCAATTTCTTGGTGAAATCAGAGGTAAGCCCATTTGCCAGGAGTGGGGAAAATGAGAGTGGAGCATGGGTCTTGAGGAAAATGACAGGGTTCTACAATAAAGTTGAGAGGAGGAGAGGGATTCGATGGAGTGTGGGCCACTGAGCTGGCCAGGGGGCCTTACTGAAACAAAAAGTCCTGCATTTGTAAGGGAGCCCAACAGCAGGGCTGGTCAGTTTTTGTCTAGGAGGAGAGAAGGATTGCTGCAGGATAAGGCACAGCAGTCTCAGCAGAGCTTCAGAGGGTGAGGGAATTTAGGATACTGATAATAGCTGTTTAAATGATTAGCCTTAGAATCCAGGGTGGTTGGGGGGAAAGTGAATTAGAAAGTATGCCAAGGATCGGATATTTAGTCAAAGGACAGAAGTTCATCGTCAAAGTAGGTTTCAGAATTTAACACGTTATGGAAGCTCTGAGGGACACGAATGTCTGCTCTGTGGCCATGGGAGTGGAGGAATAGTGGTAGAAGTTGGGAAGGCTGGAGGGTTGTGATGCTGGGAGGTTCAATGGGTCTTCCCATAGATGGAATGTTTTCCAGGCTGGCATCAGGAATTCTTTTGGAGAAGATATTGGGCCAGGTACTAAGCAATTAGCTTCAAGGATGGAAAGAAGGCTGGCTTCTTAGGGATGGCTTGATGAAGAAAGCTGGTGGAGTCCTGGTCGGGAGCCACTTGTCCTGCAAGTGGGATGGCAGGGAGTTCACGTGCCCTGTCTCCCATGGCCAGGACCCTGGGCTCTTGGAAAAGCCTCCTCTCAAGGCTGAGGGGCAAAGGCAGGTTTACAGTCCAGAAGCTGGAGGAGGCACGGTCTAAAGGAGAAGGCATGCTCCATAGACAACTCTTAGCAAAGGGACAAGGGACATGGGGTGCAGACAAGTAGGCATACAGTGAGCAAGGGGTTTCTAAAGAGAGAGAGTCTGGGCAGAGGAAGGGCTGAGTTACAAAGGGGCGGAGATTTGTTTGCTGGTTTTCCAAAGGAAATGCTGAACTGTATGTTTCTTTTTCTTATCAGAAAGCAGTGTTGCTCAGTACAGAGAGAACAGAAACTACAGACAAGCAAAAAGCAAAAACAAGTGAACAGAAAGAACCACAAGAACTACCCACGATCCCAGGGTTCCGGAGCTTTTCCCAGAGACGTGTTCTCCCCCTCCTGCTTTGCCACAGCTCCAGGTCAAGGCCACATCATCTTAGAGAAAGCTGGTCTTCTGGGTCACAAGTGTTGCTCCCTGGCTGAACCCCCAGTCTGCCCCCATCCCCACACCCCTCCCATTCTGCATGGGCTGCCCCAGTCACCTTCCCGAAACACCACTTTCCTCTACCGCTTCCTTCTTGGGTTCGATCATATCCATCGTCCCCTCCTTGGCTCTCGACAGCTTCTCCGTCCTGGCACCATCCTACTTCCCCACCCTTGCTTCCAAACCTTTCTTTTTACTCAGAAGTGCCTTCTCGTATCCCTCCCAACTCACCTCTCGGCTTCTCTGCCTCCTCACTCTGCCCCCTATGGGGATGACCACCCCCATCCACATTCTCCCAGCTGTCAAGACCAAGTGCTCCACTCCAGCCCATACTGATCTTTGTCCTTCCAGGCACTGATCTGACCACTCATTCTAGGACTGAGGTCAGTTCTGTTTCAGCATGCACTTAGGTAGGAAGCAGAGAATTTAGAGCCAGCAGGAACCTAGCCCTCTCTTACTGATGAGGAGACTAAGATTCAGAGAGGCCAAGGGTCATCCCCAAAGTCAACCAGCAAGCTATTTGTATAGCTAAGACCAGAGCCCTGACTCTCAGACCTGAACGCTGCTGGTTGAATTGAACATTGCTTTTAAAATAGAGACCCAAAGCAATGGTTATCAGTGTTTAGCGTGTGCATCTGAATTACCTGGGGAGATTCCTAAAAATACATACTCCTAGACCCAACTGGGGGAAACCCTGACTCAGCAGGTCTAGGGCAGGGGTTCTTAACCTTTTTTGTTCCACGGACCCCTTTGCCATTCAGGTGAAAACCACGGACCCCTTACTAAGTCCACACTATACTGTGTATTATTTAATAAATATATCACACCCACATGTCCCCACAAGAATAATGTTTTTTTTTTTTTTTTAATTTAAATTCAAGCTCATTGATCCCTTGTCAAGAACCCCTGGTCTAGGGTAAGACCCAAGAATCAACCTTTTTGAAAAAAACCTCCCCAGGTGATCCTGATATAAGGAGCCCTCAGATCACCCTGTGAGAAGCCCTGCCTTAGGTATCATGTTTTTGGTTTTTGCTTTCTTTTTTTGAGCTTCCCGATGTTGCTCCCATGGACATTGTTAAGCTTTTCGAACACTTTCCCATCACAGGAACAGGTTTGGGGTGCCGCACAACCAGGCTCTCATCCAGAATGCTAACTGTAACGGCTTAGTGCTGCAGCCTGGTTTACCTCCTCAAGCTCCAACTGGCCTGGGCCCAAGCTGCTGTCTTCCCCATCAGTAGGGGCCCCAGGGACCAAATTATTTTTCAAGGCACACTTAGGCATACCTCAGCAAAATATGGAGTGTAGTGGGATTCGTGCTGGCAACGTCCCATTTGCCAAGGGTCTGTGAATGCCCAGCCTCTGTGGCCTGCCAACTGTCTGTGCCACAGGACACCCGAGTAAACCAAACCCAAACATGTACCCACAGCTCTCCAAGTCCCAGCACCACAGCCCAGGGCCAGGATGGCCAGGAAGAAAGGCAGTTTGTATAGTGATTAGGACTAGGTTCTGGGGCACACTGCAGCAGCTTGTCTGCCAGTTCCACCCTGTCTTGCTGCATGGCATTTGACATCTATCTCTTTGCCTGTTTCCTCTTCTAAAAGGTGAGAATAAAAAACAGGATAGGAATTTGTAAGGGTAACAAATTAATTCATGTAATGTGCTTGGAACCGTGTTTGGCACATAGTAAGTGTTCAGCTATCATTACAATCATTTTATGAAAACTGTGGTGAAATAGTGAGGCTCTAGAGGGATGACTCACTGCTCTGCACACTTATCAGTCTAATAGAGCTATCAATCCCCTCCCTGTTGCACAAACAGAGGTGGGAAGAACAGCTAGCAATGTGGTAACAGCTCTTCAAAATGCTGCCCAGACCTCTAAAGACAATTAAAATATGCTAGGTATTTCCTAGCACTAAGGTCAAGCCTTGCATAATTCAAGAAACATACAGCAGCTCAGCATTTTGGTGCTTTGATAAAGTAGCGGTTACATAACAGGCTGTAGCCACACAGATGAGCAAAGCCAAAGGTCAGGGAGAGGGTGCTGTGAAAAGATCTGTTAGAGCTGGAGTGAAGAGTGTGATGGAAGGACATGGCAGCAACTACAGTCCTCATGAAGTTTGGGCCCAGGAGATCCACGCATGCCCTGTGCTGTTACACATTTTGGCTTGACAGCAGAAAACATCTCCCAATATTTACTAATGTCAATGGGACGTATAAAAAGCTTGTCTTATATTAGCCATATTGCTGGTGTTTTCTTACTCCTTGGCAATGAATTTAGGCTAAAAGTAACATTGTATCAGACTCTAAAGTGACATAAAGTTGAATTAATCTCCCAAATCATATGTTTTATCAAAGTTTTCTGTAAAAAACTCAATTTCCAGCATTGCCAAAGCATCTCCTTCCTGTGTCACATTGCCAAGTTAACCTTCCTTGATGCTTCAGACTTAGTGGTGGCATACTCCAAATTCCAAATTCAGTAGGTTCCTGGAAGGGTTTTGGAAAGCTGGTGCCAGTGGCTTCTTTCTTTTGAGGGTGGGAGATGCTAGTCCCTGAGACTTACCAAGTGATCCCATGTGCTAACGACTAAAATACTTCTTAGATTGCTCTCTTTGAGTTGTGCAATATTTCCTTAAAAGGGGACTGTTTTAAATAGACTGCTTGGTGTTTGTCACAACGTAAGGTTCAAACTTCTAGAGGCCAAAAAATCCATTTTGTTTCTGGAACCATCTTTAGGCCAAGCATCACCCTCATCTCCTTGGAAGGGCCAGAATTAAAAGCTGCTCGGTTGTTGTCTAAACTTGTTGGAGATTGTACTCGAGCCAGGGCCCTTTGGATCCAGGGGTGGGGAGAGTACTGGAAGGGCTGCTGCCAACCAGGCCAGGCTGAAAACTTAGCTCTGCCTCAGCATTTGGCAGCCTTCCATTTGCCTTAGCAAGAGGCTGCTGTGCAGTGAGTCCCCAGGAATGGACAAGGCCTAGGGAAGCCATATAGAATTAAAACCACAATCTTGGGGAGCAGATAGAGCTCAACTGGTTGAGCGCCTCCTTCCCATGTATAAGGTCCCGAGTTTGATCCCCAGTACCTCCTAAAAACTAACAAACGAAAAAACTAACTCTTATTTGAACAGTGGTTGAGCACCTGCTTCCCATGTATGAAGTCCTGGGTTCAATCCCTGGTACCTCCTAAAAAAAAAAAATCCGTAATCTTTCCTCAGAGTCTTTTAATGCAAATATTTTTTAATATTTACGGTCCAAGGAAAATTCAAGATTAATATATCCTTTTTTACTGCTGCCTATCAAAGCAATATGGAGGATCAGAATACTAGCTTGGTGGCTGAGTGGGGCAGGCAGTGGATGGGGGCCTCAGTTAGCTCTAACTGGTATTTATTTATGGACCTCCTTAGTATAGGATATGGACCACACCATGCTGTAGAGGAAGAACGATGGCTGTGGCAGTCTCACCGAACACGTATATGTAAGGCATTATTTTGAATAACAAACTGTTTGAAATTTTCCATCATAAAGTCTAAAACTTAATTTTGTTAGCCTGACAGTAAATGTTGGAAGATGTTTTCCTACTGTCAAGCCAACATGCGCAACAGCACAGGGACCATGTCCTTCTCTATCACACTCTTCACTCCAGCGCTAACCAATCTTTTAAAAGCGCCCTGTCTCCAACCTTTGGCTCTACTCATCTGTGTGACTGCAGCCTATTAATGAAGTTTTTAAAAAGTGACTTAGCATATTGGAGAACAATAAGAAGGAGCTCTTGGGAAATGAAAAATATGACAAGCTTAAACAGTTATAAAATCTCATAGAAGGGCTGGAAAACAAAATGGGGGAGTTTCCAACAGGTAGAGTGAAAAGTTGAAGAGATAGGAAATAGAGAAGAAATGATAAGGGAAGCGGGTGTGGCTCAGTGGATAGAGCCCCCGTTTACCATATGGGAGGCCCGGGTTC